>PVJH01004024.1:0-132027 GCA_004026705.1 Nesogale talazaci
TCACCTGTCACTTTCTTTTGCAGTCAAAAATTTTAACTCAGTCCAGGTGGAGATGTCTCTTATTACATGACTCTATGCCCATGAGCTGAGTTTTAAATCAAGGGGTTAGATGATGACTATCTTCTGGCAAACCCATTTATGTTTAGGGGCATCAATAATAAGAATGACATACTCACATGGCCTTTTCTAGTGACGTCCCTTGCAGAGCGAGCTGTGACAAAATGAATAATGGGAGTTCTCTTTATGTAATCTGATGTCAATTGGTTTATATGTATTTACTGGTTGGAGCTTAAAACACCTTTGAATTTAGTTATTAACCATTGTTTTAAATTTTACAGCAAAGTTAAGTGACTCCTACCATAGCCTAATAGGGAAATAAATGCATCTTAACTTTTCAGGTGGACTTGTGACTAGAACAGTTTTGTACACAAGTAACACATCTTACCATCCCCTGAATTTTTCTGTGTGTTTATCACCTTGTGGCTTTTCCCCTCAAAACTAGGCAAACCTTGGCATGCATTTAGTTACCTCCACTTCTTACCAAGGAATAGAATTGGGAATTCAGAAATCAACCTAGACCTCTAGTCAATTTATTTTCTGACCAGTGTGTGAAGTCCATATAATAGGGAAAGACATGCCCCTCCACCCTCACCAGAAGAATGTACTTCAAAGGATAGCATTGAAACTCCTTCTTGGGGAGAGGGATACATCTGAATTAAGCATACAGGAGAAATGAAGGGAGAGGGAGGGGAGTACATCCTGGCCCTCTAAGCCAGAGGACAATACTCCTGCTCAGAGCAGGCAATACACAGAAAGTACCATAGGGCCAGCCCCATCACAGGACAAGATGTCCCTTACTGAACCATAGCATTACCAGGGCTCAACACTGGAGGCACAGTACAGGAATTGTGTCTAATCTGGCACCATCACACTGGGGCAAAATTCCAAGGGCATGTCACAGAGCAGCAAGGGGAGTATAGTGATGAAATCCTGGGGAGATAACAAAAACAGACTTTGGAGACAGTGCTCAACTGGAAAACAGTCCTAAAGGCCAACAAACAGACCTTGAATGGTTCATAGGCTTTTCCATTTTTGTCAGTGACTTTCTTTTTTTTGTTATTTTGTTTGACTTTGCCTGGTTTTTGAGCTTATTAATGTCTCTGCATGTCTATTATATAAGATAGGCAGGATAAACAATTTGGAGAGGAAAAGAATGGGACCAGTGGGTCCAGGTGCGATAGGGGAGAAGGGGAAGTGGCAGATAGGAAGGTGTGGGGCAGGAGGGGTGGGTGCGGAGAACAAACCCAGGGATAAGGGAACAACATGTGAACTAAAATCAATGGAGAGAAGGGTGTAGGATGTCTAGTGGAGCTTAATCAAAAGCCATATAGCAGCAAGGAAATACAAACCCAGAATGAAGGCTAAACTTAATGGCGGGACAAGAGGAAAGTAAAAGGAAATAAAGGAAAAACCCCAGAGGCATAAGACAGTTATGGAGGTCTAAATACAGGCATGCACATATGTAAATATATTTATATATAATGAGAGGGAATAGATGTAGGTACTTATTTTTAAATGTTAGGAATCAAGGTTGCAGATGGACATAGGGCCTTGACTCAAATACTCCCTCAATAAAAGAACACTTGGTTCTAATAATCTGGTATTCTGTGATGCTCACTTTCCCAACATTATTGCCAAAACCAAAATGGTTGCATAAGCAAATGTGGTGAAGAAAGCTGATGATGCCCAGCTTTCAAAAGATATAGAGTGGGGGGTCTTAAAGGATTAAAGATAAACAAGCAACCATCTAGCTGAGAAGCAACAAAACCCATAGGGAAGAAGCACACCAACTTGTGTGATCATGAGTTGCCAATGGGATCATATATCAGACATCTAAGACCCAGAGCAAAATCACACCCAAAGTGAATGAGAGTGAGGGTGGGGATGGGGATTGGGGTCCCAAAGGCCATCTCCTAACAATTGGACATCCCCTAACCAAAGGGTCACCAGGAAGAGATAAGCTAGTCAGGGTGCAGTGTAACACCGATTAAAGCACACAACTTTCCTCTATTTCTTTAATGCTTTCTTCTGTCCACTATCATGACCTCAATTCTTCCTTACAAATCAGATTAGACCACAACATGCATAGTGCTACAGATAAGCACCAACAACACAGGGAATCCAGGATAGATAAGTCCCTCAGGGACAACAATGAGAATAGAGATACCAAGAGGATTAGGGGAAGATGGGGGAGAAAATGGGAGTCATTTATAAGAATCAGCATATAATCCCCTTGCAGGGGGATGAACAACAGAAAAGTGGGTGAAAGGCAACAGAGGACAATGTAAGATATGAAAATAACAATCTATAACTTATCAAGTGTTCATGAAGGAGGGTGGGCAGGGAGGGAAGGGGGGAAATGAGGAACTGATATCAAGGTCTCAAGTGGGAAGAGAATACTTTGAAAATGAAGACAGCAGCATATATGCTTGATACAAAGAATGAATGTATGGCTTGTAATAAGAGGTCTAAGAGCCCCCAATAAAAGTATTAAAAAAAATAATAGATAGCGAATGGACCTAATAAGTGGGGTTGGGAAACTGGGTGTCCATGATCACAAGAAGGAATCTGACCTCATATATCAGACCATGTACACAAGTTAATAAATGGATCTAGAACCTAAAGGCAAGAACTAAAACCTTTAAACTCTTACAAGAAAATAAAGGGCTCTAACTACAGGATTTACTTTTTAGCAATGGACTCTTAGGTGTTAAACTGAAAGTTCTAGCAACAAATGATAAAAGAGATTAATTGAACTACATCAAATAAACCACTTTTGTTCAACAGAAGGCTCTGACAACAAAGCAAAGAGACAATCTACTGACTGGGAAAAAAACTGTGGAAACCATACAATGGATAAAGTGGATGGAGATGGCGTGTATGTTGACTTGATGATCCTATTGGTATTTCTGATCACTGCAGAGTCACTCATGGTGAGTACATGTCAATGGGGCTACCAATTAAGAGCTATGAGGAATGGATACACTGTCCATTTCTGAAGAATTAGCTACTGACAACCTTGAGAATAGGAACTAGACAATGTCAGAGATAGTGCTGGACCATCAGTCCCTATGGTTGGAAGGCTCTCCAAATCCGACTGAGGAAGAGCTACTTCCTTGAAGTAGAGGTGACCCTAGTGATGGGGCTGGAATAAAGCTTTGGGGACCTTCATTTGCTGACGGGCTGCAATTCAAAATAAGAAATAGCTGATAATATCCATAAATAACTGAAATGTGAAAAAGTAGAGGGTTGGTGTAGAAGAGGAAGTCCTTTCAAACATGTGAGAAGTACTTAGTTACTTAACATCACCCTTCTAGTTACCCCTTTTGTAATGCGTTGTAAATTTTAACCTTTACATCTGTAGCTACAATCCATTTGGGATTTATGTCCAGTGTTGCACAGGAAAATCAGGACTCTATCAAATCTATTGTTTCCTCACCTATTGTATGACAAAAAATGTGGAGTATCTCAAACTTAACTGATTGAGAGAACTTCTGGAGAGTCTGACTAGATGATGAATGCCCACATTGTGCACTTGAGTTTCATGTAAAAAATCCAAAAAAGTTAAGAGATGGTTTCTTTAAATGTGGACCAAGAAAGATGGTCACTTAAAAATGCTACCTTAGAGGGAGAAAAGGGATTTAATTTTTTTTTCTAGAAATAAAGGATGGGATGTACAATGGAGGCTCATTTGTCTTTTTGTTCATACAATTTATAAGGCCATAAAATGATTAGGGAATGATAAAAGCTTACAGGGTTCTATTTGCATGTGCATTATCAGTGGTCTCCAGATGTTTCTGTATATCCTCCATGCACTGTCTCAATCATACCAATGCAATGCTGATATGCTTTAGAAGAAAATTTCACCTTATTAAACTATGACTGGTCTCTTGGAACCTGATCTCTTATTTTGAGGCTTTGGATTTGGCATTGCAGTTGATGTTTTATGTAGTTGACATGTGCCAGGGGTTGAGGGATTGGACTGTACCCCAAGTCCAAGAGCAATGAGTTGACTTTGCGTATACACTTACTATAGCATCAAATGGTAGGCATTTCTGAGTACCTATTCCCATTCAACGGGAACACCATTTAGTTAAAACTGATTCCAAATAGTAGGAAATGCATTGACCTTAAGTAATTTCAAAATGCTGTTGGTTTAATACTTCTTACAGTGTAAACTTTCATATATTCAGAAAATAAAACAAAAGAAATCTTGAAATAAAAACATGTGAAGGAACTAAAAAGAATGTACCCTGAGATTTTGGGAAGTGAAGACTGGAAGCCAATTTGCATTAAATTCACAAAAACTTTTATACTTTTTCTGGAAAATATCCTGTTTTGTTTTGTTTCTTAGCTTTAAGAACAAATTAGTCACATTTGAAACACTTTCTGTTATCAGTCAATATCTTTCAATAGTTAGAACCTGGTGTTAATCCTAAAGTGGGTTTGATTTGGGAGAGTAAATCTTTAACAAATGCCTCAATGCACAGAGACCATTTTATTATATACACTCCATGAAGTCTTTAGTTCCATGGTCATGGACTGATGCTTACATGTTCCAGTATCTAATATGAACACAGTAGGTTTGGTTGCCAAGTTATTTCTCCCCACTGTTTGAAACCTGTACACAAAAACATCCAGATCCAACCCATCTCAAACAACTGTTTGTGTGGAAGAACACTCCTTTTTGCTTCATATCTGAATGCTGTGCATCTCTTTGGGACTGTATAATGTGTATGTGTATTTATGCATTGATTCATAGTAACCTCTCGTGTTATGGAGTTGATTTGCATTGAACACAAACTGTAAATAGAAATAGCTGGTTATCAAGCAACCCCAGACAATAGAACAAATAAATCTGTCTTAAAAGAATACAGTCAGGCTGAGCTCTGGTGGCATAGTGGTTGTGCGTGGGACTGCGGCCCACTGGGACAGAGGTTTAATTCCAGCAGTGGGGCTGGGCCTCCTACTCCCACCACCACTGGAAAGCAATGATGCCCCCCCCCAAAAAAAAAGAATACAGTCATGATGATGATAACAAATGCACAAATTAGTTTGATACAATTGATGTATGAATTGTTATAAGAGCTGGAAGAGCCCCCAATATCAGGATTTATTATTTTTTAAAAAAGTGTGCCTCAGAGATAAGGTTGATGAGACTTCTCATATACTTTGTGTGTGATATCAGGAGAGGCCAATCCCTGAAGAAGGACTTTATGCTTGTAAATGGTCAGTAACAAAAGAGAAAATCCCTCAGCTAGATACAGTGGCACGATGGCTGCGACAAGGAGAGCAGACACAGGAAGAGTTGTGAGAATGGCACAGGACCGGGCATATTTCCTCATGCCGTACACAGGTTCTTTATGAATCAGAATTGAAGTACACCACCTAAGAATAACAACTCCAAGATGGGAAAACCAAAAACCAGGTTCACTGCCATCAATTACCTTGCGACTCTCATAGACTCTTAGTGACCATGCAGCATGGGGGTAGACCTCCTGAACTCCCCCTGCTGGTTTCTGCCGCCACTCTTTACTGGAGCAGAAAGCCTCATCTTTCTCTGTCTGGTGGTTTCAAACTGCTAACCTAGTGATTACCAGCCTAACTCTTAACCACCATGCCAGGGAGTTGTGGTGGGGTGGAGTTGGGGGTGGGGGGTGGGCGGAGTGGACGCCTGAAAAGCATGATTGTTAGGAAGTGTTGAGTTTCTGTTTTGGCAATGGGAATTTGGTAATCCATACTGGTGGTGGTAATACAACATGAATAATATAATTGTACAAACGAAAAGCAATAAGCTAACAAATGTGACTAGTACATCTTCCAAATAACAAAGAAAGCCACATATGCCCCCAGTTAGATGATAAGTAGTTATAAAAATAAACATGAATAATAGCTACATAGAAATTCATTAATTCATTAGTCATAGCTTTATGGACTAGCATTCAGGAGCTTTTCTTTATTATTCATTTTAAAATTAGTGACATGATGAAGTAATAATAATTTATAAATTATCAAGGGTTTGTAAAGGGGGAAGAAGGGAGGGAGGGGAAACATGAAGAGCCAATGCCAAGAGCTTAGATAGCAAGCAAAAGTTATGAGAATGATGAGGACAGCGGATGTACAGATGTGCTTGACACACAACAGAAGTATGTATGTATGGTGATAAGAGTTGTATGAGCCCCTGATAAAAGGATTTGACAAAATTAAGAACAACAAAAAATAATAGTGACAAAGGGTCCTAGGGAGAGCTAAACATAGTGTTGTTCTGTGGAAAACACAGTCAGAGGGTACTTCTGGTTCTCAGAGGTTCTCACACAGGGCAATGTGATCTCATTTATGCATGAAGAAGTCAACAGGGACCAGACCTGACTTCTTTGTCCAAGAAATGCCACTTAGGGAGGTTTGCAATTGGAATGAATATAGAAAACTTTATGCTACATGGGATGATCACTTAAGAAACTCACTTACTGCATTTTTTCTGATTTTGTCTTGCATGACCTCCATGGAATTCATTATTGGAGTTTACTTTGCATGGTAAGGGAATAAAGACTACTGGCAAGAGAAGTTGACCTCCATAGTCTTCCTTTAAGTTCAAGATTTCAAAGATCCTTGGCAGAAGTAAAACTTCCCAGGTGATTCTAGTTCAGACATTTTTATTCCGACTCCTACCTAAGATGACGAATTGCTTTTTAGCCTTAGTACCTTCACCAAGGTAATGCAAAGCCATTTCTCTTGAATGCAGCTCTTTGATTGTCTATGAAAGAAATACCTTTAATTGCTTTTCCCCCTTGCTCTTCCATGTGGAAACTGATTCCACCACGAGAGCGAATCTGCTTCACTCGTCAATAATCCATGCAATATTTCCTTCCTTCTGCAGAGTCATCTGTCTGCTTGGTTGAGCTTGAAAGAAGAATTTCAAATAGTCGGGATCCAAAAGAAAGCAATGGATTTCATACTAAATAAGCCCAATCGGGGTCAGACATTCAGTGTCAATGCAGTTCAGTTCAACTCCTATCAGGGAGTTCTATTTCATCATTAAACTCTGAAATAATACAAAGTAGACCAAACCCTTGCTTATTATTTCCCTTTCATTCAGAGTTAATTCCTTCAGATACAAAGCTCTGCTTTTACTTGCTTCATGACACAGCTCTCTTTTTTTTTTCAATCATTTTATTAGGGGCTCATACATCATTTTTCACAATATATAAATAAGCATACTCATCAAGCACACTCACATGTCCACTTCTATTATTGTTCTCCAATCGTCCACCTTTTTCCCTTTAGCCCCTAGTATCGGCTTATCCATTCCTTCCCCTCTTCCCCTGGTCTCTCCTCCCCTCCAACCCACAATACTTTATACATTGTTATTGTTTGACACAGCTCTCTTTAACATTCCGCAAACAAGTGTGATTATTGGGGGTGGGGGTGGGGTGGGTGGGAGGGCATGGCCTGGGTACCACTGAGTCCGTTACTGCTCTTCCTGACTCTGTGTTCAACAAGACAAAACACAAGACAACAAGACATAGCCCCATGTGCCCAAACTTGTTCCCAAGTTTCAGTCCATTGTTGCAGCCACTGTACCAAGCCATCTTGTGGAGTCTTCCTCTTTCCCACTGCTCTTCAATTTTAGCAAGTGTGATATCCTTAGCCAGGGACGGATCTCTTTGGATCATACACCTCAAATATGTTCAAATCTGGCCACCCTTGTCTCTAAGGAGGATTCCAGCTGAATTTCTTCCAGCTGAGAATATTCATTCTCACTATTAGTTACTTTAACGAACTTGTGTCACCTGCAGAGGACTCACTGCCATTGCTGATACACAGTGAACCCCTGTGGGTTTCGGAGATAGTAACTATGTGAATAGAAGTTCAATCTTTTGCCTGTGGAGCTCCTGGAGGTTTTGAACTGCCGACCATGTGGATTGCAGCCCAACATGTAATGGTTGCACCATCAGTGCGCCCCGTCTGCAGAAGGGGAACTCAATGGAGTCACCTTGATTTTTTTTCCTTGCTTCTTTAAGCCCACAAGTATTCTATCCTTTCTTATTCTATACCAGTCCATCCTATTCCATTCTAATCCACACTATTTTATTCTTTTGTAAGAAAAATGTAAACTTTCCATTAGGAAATTAAAAAAAATGTGTAAGGAAGTTTTAATCCTAAGTGCTTAGAAGTAAAACCTGTGAGGAAATTTGGAGACCCCAGAATGTGTATATGAGAGGCAAAGAGCTGCCGGGGTCTGCTTTCTGTGCCAAGGTGCTTGTCTCGTCTACTTTCTTTGGGGATCTCTGTGAGTTTGCTACCTTTAAGAAGCTCAGTGACTTGTAAGGAACCCATAACCAACAGAAGGGAAAGACTTTCCAGTGTGGTGGAGGACTGTACACTCTTGCCTGGAATGTTCACTGGCTTCACGTTCAGAAGTGAATTGTCAGGCCTCTCTTCCCGATCTGTTCCAATCTCTGGAAGCTCTGGGGACACCAGTTCAGCATTAACAACAGGTGCATGCTTTGGCTGGAAATTAGGCCAGGCATCTCTCACTTGAAAGGGGTGGGAGAGTTCTACTGATGCACCTCTTTCTCTCTTGGATCTTCTACCTGGTGCTAAATGCCCCCTTAGGCAGTAAGAGCATACACACATACCTCTTTGAGACTGCTGTGAATTTTGAGTTGTTAATGCCCTTCAAACCTGGAGACTCCACCTCCCCTCTCTAGCACCAGCTGCCCCCAGTCCATCTCCTCAGTCCTTGGGCAGAGCCAGGGAACTCCCTGATCTAATGGCAACACCCACAGGCACGGTTTTGCTTCCATTGTTGCTTCAACTCCAACCCCCTCTACCCCCAGACATTCTGATTCCTGAAAACCCAAAACCCAAACGGACTGCTAATGAGTTGACTGGGCCACCCAGATGGCCTCGTTGTCCATGGGGCTGCTAACCCCCAATGACTCTGTTTCAGAAAACCCACAGGGCCAGGCCAGCTTGTACTACAGGTGACTCTGAGCAGGAGTTCGGATTCCTAACCAGCATAAAATTCATCTCCCTTATGAACATCAGCTGGATATGATTTCTCTGTCAAGACTGTCTCCTGCTTGTGTCTTGTTTATTTTCCTTCTTAAAGTACAAGTTTCTTTTTATTAATCTAGAGAATATGGCCACGGATCTTACCAATTTTTCTTTCCCTCCCCCCAGTGCCTTAGCTCTTAGTAAAAAGCAACTAACCATTAGACTTAAGATTTGTAAAGAGACTATTTGGTCCTGTTCTCCCTCCCCCAATCTCATTTGTTCCTTCTGTAATGACTCATCTCTCTATTTTATGGCAAGGGGTCAGTCCAAAGCAAAACAGGTTATCACTGACCGAGTGGCTTATATTCTAACATATCCTAGAATTAAAAAAAAAAAACCCATACTGTGGTGGGCAAATAAGTGGCACAAAACCTCTTTATTGTGTTATAGAAGAGATATATTACTTTGAAAACTAAAGTGTTTCTGACCCAGACTATGATATTCTCAGTCAAGTCAGACATATATGAAACCTGGACAATGCCAGAATGCTCCCTAGAAGAAAGGATGGGAAAACATGATTTCATGTACTTTTTTAGGGGGACACCCCTGACCAGATGGTTTGAAACAGTGGCCACCACCATGGGCACAAACATCACACTAGTTGTGAGGAGAGCAACTCACAGGGAATAGTGCATTGTAAGTAAGAGCTGCCTTGATTGATGGTGCCTAGCAGCAGTGCTATAAAGCATAGTTTTCTATTTTATATTTTTCAGCTAACATTATCATATAGGTCAGTTCATATAGCCAATGAGTTCTTATTCTCCCTCAACTGTTATAACTCAAAAAATTAATTTATGTAAAGATACCTTTATTTACAAATGTTAGAAGCATTTCTTTTCTTGATATCATCTAGCATATAGTAAGAATATCTTTGTTGGCTTGATTTTTAAAAGATGATTTCACACATTAAAAGATACCCAATGTTTTTAATCGACAGATATTCTAAATTTGCTTAACTTCATTCTTTTTTATTGATTCTATTGGGGGCACATACAACTCTTATCACAATCTATCCATCTATCCCTTGTGTTAGCACATTTGGATATTTGTTGTCATCATCAATCTCAAAATATTTGCTTTCTATTTGAGTTCTGGGTATCAGTTCCTCATTTTTACTCCTTCCTCCCTGACCCCCCCACCTTCATGAACTCTTGATAATTTACAAATTATTATTATTTTGCATTGTCTTACACTGTCCAACTATTCTTCATCCACTTCACTGTTGTCCATCCCCCCAGAGAAGAGGGTATATGAAGATCTTTGTAATCTTTCTACCCCATGTTTTCTCCACCTTCCCAGTATCGCCACTCTCACCACTGGTCCTTAAGGGATCATCTGTTCTGGATTCTGTTTCCAGTTCCTATATGTACCAGTGTACATCCTCTGGTCTAGCTGGATTTGTATGTTAGAGTTCTCTAGAGAAACAAAACCAGGACACTATTAATTCTATATTTGTATAGATAGAAAGTTATCTAACATAAGAAAGAGACAGTTAACTAATCTATAAAGCAGTACAAATGGCTAGGTGCAACTCACTTGAGTGAGATAACTACACTGGCAGTCCTTCTAGTCTTGCTTTGTAGAGCAATTCAGGCTATTTGGCCACAAGCAGCAAACAGCAAAGCAGGTCATCAAAAGTCAGCCAGATGACAGAGTCCAATAGTCCCCAGCTCAAGGCATGTATATTCCAGGAGCATGGCGAAGCAGGACTTGAAGGAACCTCAACTCACAGCAACACAGTCCATGGATTACATAGGGTAGCTGGAGATCGAGGTACAGGTCAAACAAGGTAGGCAGATTGTTAGAAGATCCAAGAGCAAGAGAGAGAGAAGGGGCAAGGCTCACTGAGTCATTTATATCTCTGCCCTTCAATTGATCTTACATTGGCCATGTTCATTGGCCATGTCACAACAAACCTACCTATCACAGTAAGGTAGAATTGGGATCATGGTAGTATGTGGGGGAGGTGAGGGGTGGTGGTGGGAAGCATTTAAGAACCAGAGGAAAGTTGTTTCATTCTTCTTATCAACAGCACATAGAAAGTCCTTTCCAACAAGAACCACTATCGGCCTCTACAGGTTTCCATTTCGAAGGCTAGGTTCTACAATCTCATTGTGGCTTCAATATGCAAATGACTATCTGTGGCAATTTCATTTATTATTTTGAATTATGTCTTTTGAGAATCCCTTACTGTTATGCTCATATTTTTAAAGGTTAGTTATCTATTGTTGATATCGATCTGTTTTTATGTTGGTTTAAAGTATCTTTTGAGCATGGGCATTTATTATTTTCATGTGATCAAATTGGTTCATATTTTGTTAATGACCTTTGCCATTGATGTTACATGAAGTAGAACATGATACCAAGATCATGATATGATTTCTTCTCCTTCTCTTAGATACAAAATATATTTGGCTTTTTGCTTGCCTAGGACTCATTTCTGCTTATGGTGTGATTCAGTTTCTCAATTGCCAGTGAAATTTTCAACACATATGGTACTGCCCCATTTATTCAGAAAATATTTCCATCACTGGTTTTACATTATACCTCTGTATACATTAGGGTTTGATAGACATTTGGGGGTTTGTTTCTCTTCTCTCAATTCTGTACCATGGTACATTGCTTATTCTTCTGTAATATCACACTCTGACTTAGAAAACAAAAACTTTTGACTGTGCTTCTTCAACTGTTAAGACATCCTCATAGTTTTCACAAAATAGATTATTCTCATTTACATTTTCAAGTGACATTTGGATTCATCATATCTGGGTCTGTTTTTAAAATCCCAGGTGTTTTCAGTGAATTAATAGATGAACTCAGAGATGATTGAAATGTTTGTAGTTCATAGACATAATGTCTTGGGGGTTTTCTGCCTTTCAATGAAACTTCTTTAACTCCTGGCTTTATTTACTTTAAAGTTAAGTTTTGATCATGGGGGTGGTGCGGAAGATGACACATTGCTTCATTTTGCACGCGGTTATTCATTTGCAGCTCCCTCCAGGTCAGTTCATGGCAACAGATCAATGTCATGTGTTTGCTATTATGGATTCAACATTTGTTCCAACATTTCTTTTTATTTTCTAAGATCAAAATATCACTGCCAGAAGAGGTAATTATTAATATCTATCTGATACCCTGTGTTTTTTAATCATATATCTTGTTCTCATTGCTTAGAAATAAAATGTATTTAACTTCTTATTTTGCCTAAAACACGTTTTTTTTTTTTTCATTGAATTGGCTAGATTAGTTACAGTAGCTTTATTTGGATCGCTTAGATTTTCAGAGGAGCAATTAGACTACATACTACTAATGCTAATTCTTTGCAAATGATGTGTGTTTTGTGTATTTTATTTTATTGTTGAATTTGGTAGACTTGGAGGACAAAAGCAAGATCTATTAGGCAGTTCTGTCTATCTTTATCTGGTTTTCACATCTCATAGAAACCCTTGAGGACAGGGTAGAAGTCCTCCTACGGACTTATGGGATTGTAACTCTTTACCAGAAGGTCTGGTCATTTTGCAAATGAGCAGCTGGAAGTTTCACACAGCTAACCTTGAGGTTAGCAGCCCAATAGATAACCACCAAGCTGAAGGGCACTATGACTTGCCAGTGAGTTTGAGTTTATCTGCGTTTTTTCCAGTGTTCAGAAAAGTCTGGTTTTGATCAAAGTGCAATGTGAGAGACTATTGAAAATCCATGTTAGATGCCTGGGAAGTGAAGGAAGGACCCCAATGATCCCAGGGTGAGCTTTGGAAACATGGAACAGTCTTTGTAGAAAACCCAGGTGTAATAGTCTGGGTAGACTAGAGAAACAAATTCATAAACATGCATATGATTATAAGAGAAAGTTTTATATAAAGAGTAATTACACATTAAGAATACATCTCAGCCTTGTCCAGATCAAGTCCTTAAGTCCTATATTAACCCATATGTCTGACAGCAATCTATGAACTCAACTGCAGACTCAGGAACACATGCAATAATGCCAAATGCAGGACAATCACAGGTCAGTGAGTAGAAATTCTTTGGATCCAGTGGTATTGTAAGCATCTCAGCACTGGCAGGAGTCTTCATGTGGCTTCTCCTCAGGGACATCTTGCAGAAAGTGAGCAGAGAAAGTTGCTCCCAGGGCAGCAAAGAGGGGAGGTGTCTTCTGCTACCAAGGAGAAAGTACTGGAATTTCCAGAATCCCTAGGGGAAGGCTATCCCCATACAGAAGGCTCATTACCTAGGACTCAATTGACTGAGTAGACTCCACCCTTTCACTCTTCTTAATTCTCAAATTGGCAATTGATTATATATCTACTTCAATAGGTAAAATGAATGGGATGCAAATCTCTGCTTGAGCAAATACTAACAGTGTGAGGGCCAGGCTTTTGGAGAGAGGCATGCATTCATTTTGTGATTGTCTAAAATAATTATCCATGGTTCTGAAAAGATCGTTGTGCCTTCTGTTGCTTACCAACTGTTTTCACATAACCTCACTCTGACCTGATACTTCCTACCCAAATCCAAATGGTCATAAAGAAGCATAGAGATTGATGTCTACAAGTCTCTAGTATTTCAGAGACATTTGAAACACTATCAAAAGAGGAACAGCTAAGCCAGTTGCCAATCTGGTACTAAGAATTTGGATAATGCAGATGAGTCTTCTCTGATCTCACTTTCCCATTAAAACAGAACTCCACACATTCAAAGGCAACATAGGATGGAACTGAACACATGGCAGGCAAACAAGATTGATAGCACTACTTTTTATTCATATTTTAATTTGGGGTATTTTTTATGTATTTACAGTTCTATTTTAGTTGGTATTATTACCTTTTATTTGTAATCATTTTTCTTAACTGGATTATTTCATTAGTTCCTTTCTTTTCATTATCATGCACCTGGCACAAAATCTACCATATGTACAGATAATATTATTTATATATTCCAAGGAACAAGCAAATTGTACATAAATTCTGTAAATAGTTTATTTGTATCTATTATTCAGGGTTGGGGTGATTACATCTGTTTTTAAGAGGTCCCAAAGTAAGAGATAGAGGTATAGATAAAAATTATATGCATAAATAGAATGTTAGAGGTAGAAACAGCTTTTTAAAAATAAATATTTATATCTAGTCATATGGATATGGTGCTTGTAATATATTCACATGCATAATAGATATGCTTTGTGAGAACATCTGAAATCTCTTCATGAAGTAAGGTACTGTGAGACATATTCTAGCTGGGATACTTTTCACTCTATTGGTCTACAGGTTGGTCAGATTGCACTGCTAACCCATATGTAGTTTCCCATCGCCCCATAAGTGACCATCCTGAAGAAGTTTAAAACACCATTTCCTTTCCTCCAGTTCCCTACAAATTACAGCCATTCATCTCCAGACTTGCCATGTGAGTGTGCAGTTTCATATTTCTAAAGCACACTTTTGATTGTGAAGACTTCTGTCGATTCCAAGCTAGCAACTGGGAAATTCTTTTGCCACATATGAAGGAAGCATTCTGCTTCCAATCATTTCTCTCAAGTCTTTTTTCATCTTATGTACATGTTGCACCTGTGCGACAAGTAATTCTCACACTGCAGAGAAGGCGGCATTTTTAGGCTTAGAAGTGCATCTTGCTTTCCATTAGCTCCCCCCACCCTCACCCTTGAAATCCCTTAGGTCTGCCTCCTTTACTGCAGCTGGTTTTAGATCAAGCCTAAGAGCTTGCTCACTTACAGAAGGATGCTTGCAGAAACCAGGAAACATTGCCCTCTCTTACTTTAGGGCAGCAGTTCTCAATTTGTGGGTCAAGACCCTTTGGGGGTGTGACGACCCTTTCACAGGGGCCACCCGATTCATAACAGTAGCAAAATTATAGTTATGAAGTGGCAATGAACCTGGTTTTATGGTTTGGAGGTCACCACAGTGTGAGGAACTGTCTTAAAGGGTCTTGGCATTAGGAAGGTTGAGAACCATTGCTTTAGAGTGTGTACCCCCTCTTAACCAGAAAATTGGAGGCTTGTGCTCACCCAGAAGAAAATGCTATGTTTCTGAAAAAGTAGTCATTGTAAACTCTTTGAAACAGAGCTCCACTCTGACACAATTGGTGGCCATAAATCCTTATCTGCTCCACAGCAAGGGATTACTGGGTTCACTTAGCCTGATGGAAGCGAAGGTTCAGAAACTACACGCCTTCCTCCCCAAACCACCATCTTCCCCAGGCCTGCTCTTCCTGGCTCAGAGTCAGTGACCAGTGTTCTATTTCGATGTTCTCTGACGAAGATAACTGTCCTGAAGTGATTACCCAGCTTAATATCACAGGGTGGTGAGACGCAGTCCTCATCTGTGAACTGAAATTCTGTACAGATCTCTGTGCCACCCAGCTTGAGCAGAAAAGCCTTTGGCAA
Organism: Nesogale talazaci; assembly: GCA_004026705.1. Classification (NCBI taxonomy): domain Eukaryota; kingdom Metazoa; phylum Chordata; class Mammalia; order Afrosoricida; family Tenrecidae; genus Nesogale; species Nesogale talazaci. The sequence continues at coordinate 15,515 of PVJH01004024.1, forward strand.
AGTCCACACCCACAGACTGGCAGAAGGACGTTGAGTGAGTAGGAGAAAGCGCTGTCCCTGGAGGAGTCTGCAGAGTTGGCTAGGATGTTTCGGGCTGTGCTGATATATAAGGTACACTCCTTTGGGGCACACACACAATAATTTAGCAGATTACAGTATGCCTTTTTGTTTGGGTGACACAGTGGGTTGATCACTGGTTGTTCGTTTGAAAGTTAACCCTCTGCACCCAAGAAAGATGAAGCTTTTTTCCTCCTGGAAACAGTTATAGCCCCGGCATCCCACAAGATCCCTTGTCCAGAGTTGCTGTGAGTCACGATCCACTCGATGGCAGGGAGTCAGAGTACTGGAAACTCCATCTTTTAAAGTGAACACACATATGAATTTGACTTAGGAAAAAAATTACACTTAAAATATAAGCCTATAAACTGACCAAAATATCAACCGACAAACATTGACGACCTGTAACGATGCATGCTTTACCGTGCAATGATTTTATTCTCATAGTGTCTAGAAGTATCTAGATACTGACAGACTTATGCAAACATGCACCATCTCTCAGAAATAATCAATATATTTTATATCAATACAAGTATTAGAATTTAGTGCTTCATGCATTTGTTTCAAAAAGTAAAAATAAATTAATGTGGATTATGGGTGCAATCATTTGTTTTAAGGAATTGATAAAATAGCTGACAACTTTTTTCTTTTTCAGATTCATTCCTAATTGGCTATGTAGTGAAAGAATAGTACTTTGTAATGATCACTGTTTTTAACAAGGGCATAATCATACCAGCTACCCAGGTACCTCAACCTGTGTTTGGAGGATAAAGGACCAACTTTAACCAAATATTTCTTTTCTAAAGAAAGCAGAATTGCGTCAAGATCCCAGGCCAGTGTATAATAAAAGCACTGTTTTGCTTTCATGTGAAAAGTTTGACTCAAAGATATTGTGATAATATTGTAAACAAGTTGAAGATGCTGGTTTTGTCAGGCCTCCAAGTGCATCCCAACAAGTGTGTGTGTGTGTGTGTGTGTGTGTGTGTCTTTGTGAAATACGTAGCCATCTGCTCATGGAGCATGCCATGGTACCAGATGCTACCAGTGGAAAAGTTACCTTCAGCGACTTGGTGTCTGAGCCTGTTTGACTTGATAAGGAACAGCATCGGATCATCTTGCATTTAGACACTTTCTTGGCTAGCTGTCCTGGAATGAGCTCAATCCTGAGGGGCGAAGCTATGTGAGTTCTACTCTGCATCAACCTGGAATTGGTGTGTATGTATGGAAGAGAGCAAATGTTATCTTTATCTGTGCATATTTCACTGAGGGAAAGGAGCATACCTTATTGATCAGCACAACCTGAAACATTTATGAGGTTGGTAAACATTTCTTGCATAGATTCATATATTTTAGTAATATATCTTCTGGCTGAATAAGTGCACTTTTGATTCTATGGTTGCATGAAAACAACAATAAGATAAGGGACATATTAAAAAGTTCAAAGCAGTAGTGGGATCAAATATAAACTATTGACAGGCTACATGGAATCAAATGCTTTAGTGACACTTTCTATAGGGTAAGGGAAGCAGGCATTTGCTAGTGGTACTGTGATTGAAGCGCTCTGCTGCTAACCAAGATGTGAATGGCCCCGATGCACCAGTCACTCTGCAGGAGAAAGACATGTCAGTTTGCACCAGTAAAGATGCATCGGTAAAGAGTTGGAAACTCCCAGCAGCAACTTTCCAGGAGCAAGACTGGGTTTCCTACCAGGGAAAGACTGGATTGCCCACCAGGGCAGTGATGCCACACACACAAAAAAAGAGTTGGAAACTCTATGGGCCACCCCCCTCTGCCTGATGGGTGGCCATGAACTGACCTGACTGGAGGCCACCGGTTTGGCTCAGATGTGGGGTCAGCATGCACCTCATAGAGTCAGGCCCCACATTTGCTGATGGGAGTCTTTGTTTCGGGAAGTCATAATTGACTGCAGGTTTTTATGACTGCAGACATAGCCACAGACAAAGACAGATTCCATGAATGTGCTGCAGGCAGGCAGTGTCCAATGGCATAGTCATTGGTCCTAATCCACGCAGAGATGATTACAACTTGGTGGTACTCACAATGCTTGGCACTAAGAGATGGGCACTCAAGGTGCTGTAGGAAAGGGCTTGCGAATAGGAACCACTGTGAGGCTGGGCAGTGTTGGGTTCTGTGGTTCGCAGGCTCCCTTTAGGTCAGAACCCACTGGATGACACCTAACAACCGCAAAAGCTCCTGTGCAGTTTGCATGCACAGGTCCACCTTCTCTGCCATCGAGTTGATTCCCACTCAGGATGACCCTCTAGGACAGAGTGGAAGTGCCCCTGTGGGTTTCTGAGAGTGTCACTCTGTATGGGAATGGGAAGCCTTGTCAACTCCCTTTCATAGTAATAAGTGGTGCTATGTTATTGTGGTAAAGATATTTTGTGTTGCTGGAAGCATTCTTTAATGTTTCCAACATGGAAAGGTCTATAACATACTATACACTAAACCAAAACATTCACCTCACTCCTCAGGACACGATCCAGAGGGTTTCAATAGACAGACATATTCCAACTTGAAGGCAGACTCATGAACAGACCTTCTTCTCATTCCCAGGCCTGCCTGTCCCACTGTACCCTGGCAGGTACCAAGTCGTGTTTGAAGAACTGAATTACATTGAACTGATTAGCTCCAGCAAGTCAAATGAGAAGGTGAAGCAGGCAGCCTTGAAGGAAAGCAAGGTACAGAGGGTGTGACAGGGTTCACTTGACTTGTGGTGCAGGTGGCATGAGGGAGATCAATGCTGATGAAATGCTAACCTGCAGTTTAAGGAGAGGTCTTGGGAGCTGTTTGGATTTAATAAGATTCATAATTATTCCAGGATAGAAAATTTGTGTATCCACATGTGTTCCCCTTTCTCTGCATAGCCGATCTATTCTGCAAAGTGGGTGGGAGAAAGCAAGTGGTGGGCTCCCAGTGGCCCCGTCTCATAAGTTAGCTGAGAGAAAGGGGAGAGCCCCCAGAATGTTCAGAGAGCATCTCCTTTCACTCACAAAATTTTATCATTCTCGCCTCCAACTTCTTCTGTGCTTCCTATTAGTGTTCTCTCTTCAATTATTTAGCAAGTGTATAAATACTTGTCGGAATATGGACCTGCATTTCTAAAGTGTTTGCCAGTTTAATTCTCCAGCCTCTCATTATCTCAGGAACTGGTTCACAATGTTTGAACTCCAAATGTGAAGCCGAAAAGGCAATCGCCTGCCTATGGGCACTGGGGGTGCTTTACGAATGTGTCCTCAATCCCAGGTGCCATGTTTTATGTTCTTGATTAAAAAATTATTCATCATGCTGTCTGAGAAGCTGAGCATGATACTTCCCAACAGAAAAGGATGGGCTACGTCCTTTATAAACATGATGAATTCACCACAGTTTTGTGAAAAGGTTGCATCATGACTTTATGATGTCAAATTTTAAGTTTAAAAATGGACATCATGGGCATTTAAAAGAAACATTTAGGGTATTTATGATACATTTAATAGACATTTCTTAATTCAGCATTCTTAATGCTACCAATGAAACATTCATTCTAGTTCCAAAGTGGAGTGAGACATAGAATTCAAGTGTTGGCAAAATGGACTAAAATTGGAGTGAGAGGAGTAGCAGGCCTATTGTGTGAAATTTTTATGTGAGAACTTCCAGGATTCCAAGGGAAGAACAAAGATAGGAAAGAGGGCATTCAGTTCTGCCTACAGCTCTGTTCATTCTGGGTTGAGGACCTCTTGCCTGGGCTTCTTCACATGGAAATTAGCATAATATTCAACCTCATGCGAAGGTGAGAGCTGTGATGTGATATGTACCCTTGGAATATCTAAGGGGAAGAGCAGTGTGATTAATCATAGTAGGACGTTTTGACAACATTTTTTATTTAACCTGTCATGGGACATGATTCTCTATGTTAACTATGAAGGTCTCTTCAATATAATTTTCTAAAACTGTCCCAATTAGTACTTTGGTACTTGCTCTATGTTCACTCCAGAACAGCAGTGGGAATGTCACTGGTCCTACTGGGCTGGATGTGGTGATGGACGGAATAACCGGAGCAATGTGCACATGATTTGAAATTCAGAAACAGAGTTCTTCCTTTCCAGGTTGATTTATGATTATTTCTTCCTGCTCCGGTCCCTGGATGTAAGTGGGTGGTTTTACAAAGTGAACAGACCATTAATCAGCAGATCTTCATGAAGGACGCCCGAGGGCTTAAAGCTTTATGGCACCCAGACACGGTGATGTAGTTACTGTAATGAGCTTTGGTATTTAAAATCATGGGACAAAAGTATTTCACCTCTGTCAAGGTCAGCCTTATTCAATAATCTGGAGGAAAAGGTTAAATGTTAAAATGTATTTTAAATGTTGAACAAGGTGGAACTTTCTGAAATCAAGTACAATCTGGACATAAAAGCATGAGGTGTAAGCTCAGGCCCGGGCTTCCGGGGATGGGAATGGGATTCGTTGCTGAGGGTTGGCATCTTCTTTCAAGGGACAGGAAGGAGTGGGGAATTTTGCTCCCGCGAGCTCCACAGCCCAGGAGAGAGTGACAGTGAGCTGAACATGCAGTAGTCCTCTGAGAACCTGGACCATGTGTGGGTGGCATGCCCTGAGTGGCCGAAGTTTGAGAGCTTATTTCTACATTTTACTCTTGCCTTATCACCAGTTTCGGGGCAGGGTGATCATTGATTCTCCATCAGTCCAAACATTGGAACCAACTCTTGAGGTGAAGTGTCCTCATGGGTCAACTAGGACATAGCAAAGAGCAGTGCACATGGCCTGACCCTCTCACGCATCTCTTCTCAACCATCACCCTCTCCCCAAACTCCCAGGCTGGACATAGCACTTTAGAGAGTGTCTCCTTTCAAAGATGAGGACTGCCATTGTGAGGCGATACAAACAATAACAGCAATAGCTATAATAAGGATTGATTTTACTAATAACTTGTCACGGAGCATCTTCCCAGAGATGGCAGCACTGCTGGGATGATAGGGGCCCATAGAATGAAATGAGGAGTGTGGTAGTTGTGAAAGAAAAGCAACAGACACCACACATGGTCAGAAGATGCAATTGTTGAAATAAAGTATTTCATAGTTAGAGCAAGTAGAAGATCAGATTTGGTTGAAGAAAAACTTTTCTCCCTAAAGGAAGTTGAAAAAAGCAATTTTAGAAAGAGAAAAGATCAATGAGAGAAAGAAAAGGTAAGAGTCCATCAGGCAAATAATAAGAGTATCCGGGAGGTGAGAGGCAGCACAGGTACGTTTCCTAAAATAAAGTGAAGCTGACCACGCTCAGATGGAATCACCTGACTGTGACCCAGCTGGAAGAAAATACAATATGGTGGAGGGAGGAAAGATGCATACTTTGTAAACAATTCACAATTGCATTAAAGAATCCTGTAAACAATAAGAGAATTCTAGAATTCTCTTAATAGAATTAATAGACATTGGTTTGAAGAAGGGGTGAAGCAAGAAAAATCAGACACACAGAATATATAGTTCTTGATTGTCTTTATAAGACTTTGCCTTCTGTGGCACTAAACAATGACAGACCACACCACCACCACCACCACCAATGGGATCAAATGAAAGGAGCATGGAAGGAATGTTTCCGGTGATGGAAGTTTTATGTCACATTAGGCTTTCCAAGACTTTTTTAAAGTGCCTCTTCCATCTTTCAAATGATGAGATATTTGACTTTCTTGGATATGCTGGTGCCCAAACCCCTATCTGGATGCTTTCCACACCAAGCTAAGTATTTGTACACACAGCTGCCTCTCCCATCCAAGCACCAGGAAGCTGGAACAGTGTCTGGTTATCAATGTAGTAGTAACTTCTAGCTTGGTGGTATTGCGCAACTCAGCAGACACTGAAGATTTTTTTTTTAATTGGTGAATCAATGTTAAAAATGTGCCCAGAGGGGCTGAGCCCTGGTGGCGTAAGTGGTTCAGTGTGGGACTGTGGCCTGCGCCCTTGGCGGTTCAAATCCAGCTGGAGCTCTCAGGAGCAGCGCAGGGTAGGACCCACGACCACCAGAGCGCAGTGATGCCCCCCAAAACAAACAAAACAAAATGTGCATATAGGATATGAGATATTTAAAGATTAATCTTGAGCTTTCTCTTTCCCATTTTCCATTTCTCTTTCCCAGACTCTGAACAGTGAGCTAACACCTTAATAAATTTAGGGGGGAAAGCAAAACAAAATATCTCCTAATAGTGCAGAGAAACCTACAAATCTGAAGGATTATTAGTATTTTTAGCATAAAGTGCAAGAATCAACAGATACTAAGTGTTTTGTTTTGTCTTACAGACAGCAACACTTAAAAGTGAAAATCTGGAGTACAGGGGACCATTGCGATATCTGGGCGTGCACTGGGGATGTAGAATAAAGAAAGATGACTACAGCCTCTCTAAAGGACAATGTAAGATGGGATGGAAGTGAATGGAGGTAGGAGGAAAATCATTTCTCCTTTTCCACATAGTTCAGGTCCTGTCTGTGCAACAAGTCAAATCAATGATTCTTGTCATCACTGCCAGAATATCTCGATGTTTTCCTACCCTGGATGATCATCACTCTGGTATTAAAGTTGGGGGAGAAAAGTTGGAGGAGACATGTTCACAACAACTCAAAATTTGTTAACTTATTCACACATTTCATCCGAAGCTTGGAGAAATGAACTCATTTGGGTATAAATGTCATAATTATTAATGGGCGGAAGTCAGATAGAAAGTTAGTAGTGTCCAACATGATGGGGCTTTAGAGTCTGTAAGGCTGCATTCTGCTCTCTCTGTCCAAATACGGCCTTACCATTACCAGTCTGCAGTCATCCTCTGCACCCTCTTTCCCATTGTCTGAGTCGGGACTCAGGAACATGTTACTCATGGTCAGGTATAGTGCTTGCTTTGTGTCAGTCCTAGCTGTATCATCAGACAGAAAGTACTGACTGCGCACACATATACACACAAGAAGATATTATATATATGTGTGTGTGTGCATATATATATATATATATATATATATGTAAATATGGGTGCCTTCCAGACTAAAAGCCCAGAAGAACATGAATCTAGACAAGCCAAGTCTTTTATTTGTTTACCTAAAATGTTGAGGGACATTTAACCTTTTTATTCTCATGCTTCTCATTTACAAATGGGATCAACCACATATTGACTCATTTTGTGATGGCCAAGTGAGATACTTGATATAAAAATCACTGTAAAAATAAAGTGCTGCATTTTATAGAGGATGTGCTCAATACATCTACTTGCTGACATATCTGCAAACTTGAAACAAGTAACGATAATTTATGATAATGATAGGCTATGTTGGAACATAGCCATGAAATAAGACAGCAACAAAAGAAAGAAGCAGGGTCTTTGTGGGAGCAGCTAGATCTGTCAGCAGTGCATGTGACTTGCACTCAGCTGTGATCCCTAAGAACGGGAGCTGGATACCACCAGGCACTCCATAGGAGAAATACTGGGTTTTCTACTCCAGTGAAGAGTTACGGCCTTGGAAACTCACCCAGGCAGTTCTCCCCTGTCCTGGAGGGCAGTGGATGAGTGAGTGAGTGAGTGAGTGAGTGAATGAGTGAGTGAATGAGTTTGTGAGTGAGTGAGTGAGTGACTCACTGACTTAACAGTTGGTGATACAAGTTCACGCAGCGATGCCTTGGAAGGAAAGTCATTGTCTTGGTCATCATCCATGTAGATTGCTGTGGTGGTCATGTGCTTATGTTAATTTTATGATTGAAACGTAGGGGTGGAGTCCAACCTGTTAATCTGGAGATAGCCATTGAGTAGCCGATGAGGTCTCTGTGGGCATGGCTTTCATCTGAGACTCCTGGGAGATCTTGCGATATTTCCCTCGTGAAGATGAGAAGCTACCTTCCCCAGTTGTTGGGAGTTAGTTAATTAACCACAGGCAACACAGAATGGCGGTGTCTGGGAGGCTGGAGTAGCTGGTGGAGAGACCACATGGCTTTGCCCTGACGGAGTCGGACTTCTGAGACTGGGGCAGCCACATGGAGGCCTCTGCCAGCGATGAGTTGCTTCTGCCACCATGGGATGCTGTTGATGGACCCTGAGCCCTGGAAGCAAGGAGCCATGGGGAGACCCCTGTCAGTGCCAGGACTCTGTACCCACTGATCTGTGACTTTATGAGTCCGAAGGAGACTTTATGGACTGATTTCAGGCATATGGGTTAATATTGGTCTTGTGACTTTGAGCTGGCCTGGGCTGGGATGTTTTCTCAATGTCCTGTTCCTCTTGAATATAAACCCATTCCTTGTATCCATATGCATGTCTGTGAAATTTGTTCCTCTAATCTTCCCAGACTAACACAATTGCAGACAGGAAACCCAGTGGAATAGATCTGCACTGTATAACAGGGCATTGCCCTAAGTCAGAAGTGGCTCTACAGCTCAAGGATTTTATTTATAACATGAAACTGACTGTGCAAAAATAACTCATGGATGGTATAAATCATATTAGCCTGTGAAATCTCTACCATTTCTCCCTTATAAACTTTACAAAATCCAGAAAGAAAAAACCCCACAAAACAAAACTCATGCCACTTTCAAATAATGACCATCACTTATTAAATACCATATTCAACTGGGGAATACTACCCTTCATAGATTTCTGGTCTTTGTAATATTAACATGTGATTATTCTACAAATAGTGACTAAGGCAGACTGGAAAACAATTGATGCACTGGAATCATGGTCTTGGTGAGGATATTGAAATTGTCCTGAACTGCCAGAAGAAAGAACTAGTCTGTCTTGGAAGAAGGACTGCCAGAATGCCCCCTGGGACCCAGGATGGAAAAGACTTTGTCTCCCGCCCTTTGGGCTTGGGCTCAGGAAGACTCAGTCACCAGAGAAGCACATCATGCTTGGAAGGTGAAAGGTCAACAGAGACACAGGCAGTCCCTCAAGGAGATGGATGGATACAGTGACTGCTCGGAGGGCTCCAGCACAGGGAGTGTTGCTTGTGAGCGTGGCCCAGGGGCGGGCAGTGGGTCCTTGTGTGCTGCATGCAGTCACCTTGAGCTGGAATGGACTTGACAGCACGCAACAACAATGCTAACAAGAATGTAAACCAACTGAAGCGATCCATTTTCCTTTAGTGTCTACACCATTGCTTATTCACGGAAATCACCATTTCCTTGTATGTGAACATTGAGAGAGCGGTGAGTTTGTGCTGACGTTTCAGGGGGACATACGGAAGTGGCTTTTCATGCTGGTTGTTAAGCAACAGCAACATTCCATCTTCCTCCTGGAGGGTTTTTGCAAGTAATTGATTTTGCTGTCTCAGTGATAGATTTCCTGTGAAATCAAAACCTGTATTATTTTTGTATGTGTAACGGGAGAACTGCTTTTGAATGGCAAGGGAACAGACTCTAAGCAGAAACCGAACCAAAACAAGCAGACCAAAAAGTCAGTCCTTGAAACTTCACAGAGGCGTGTTCTCAGTGACTTGGGTCCAATTCCCCCATGAACTTCTGAGTCCTGGGGACATTCCCTGGGTGCGTCCAGGTCCCTGGGCCATCACAGTGTTTTTGGATTCAGGGATGTTATTAAACACAACAAGCCAGTATGAACAGCAAAAAAGCAAAATCCCTATTTTCCTTGGTGAAATTTCTCTAGGACTTAACTGAAAAGCTTATGAACTTCTGGGCCAATTCCAAGCCCAGGCCTTCTTTCAGTCAAAACCAAAGGCTTCTTTGTCCTAAGTTGTGTTTTAATTCAGGATCCCAAGTAGTGGAATCACTGGGGCCCCTTGGAGAGAAGAATGCATGATCTTGGGTCACTGTGGGTGTGTGTGTTAGATAGAAGTTGAGGTGAGAAATATACATAAGGATGTCTGTGATAACCAAGCTAAAAAGCATGTTTTAATGGGCTGATCATTTAGAATACACAGATATATAAAGGTGCTTGCTAATCCTGCCTTTGAAAAAAAACCACCAAAACCTTAACTCAAGACTTTAGATCTCTGTGTGATCTGGTTTCGCAGGTACCATAGGGTTATTTTTCATTAATCTGCATCTTATCAAATTCTTTTAATGCCACAATTCATATTTTCAAGATGTTTTGAAATTTCTCAGGGCTGAGCCCCGGTGGTATAGTGGTTGTGCATGGGACTGCGGCCCACTGGGACGGAGGTTCAATTCCAGCAGTGGGGCTGGGCCTCCTACTCCCACCACCAGAGAGCAGTGATGCCCCTCCCCCCCAAAAAAAAGAAAAAAAAAAGAAAAAAAGAAATTTCTCAATCCAACTGTTTCATGGTAGCATAGAATAAACTTAAGGTTTGTCTTTGTTTTTGTTTGGTAATGGGGCTTTCCCAAAATTTATTTAAAAATCTGTATTGTAATATTGAGAATTTTTAATTTTCTATTATTTGATGAACCCAAAGATTATATGGCTTACATTCGTGAGCACTTTGCATTTTAAATATCAAGTAAAAATTTCTCATTCTTCTGGGCAATAAAATGATCATTCAATGATGGATGAAATTAAGCAATGACATATTTTCTAGGTATATAGGGTATTGAGTAAGAATTTAACCACTTACCATATTTTTTTGGAGCATAAGATGCACCTGACCATAAGACACAACCCAGCTTTTACAGCAGGAAAACAATAAAAGAATATTCTGAACCAAATGGTAACATTGTACTAAAATGTTCTGGGGTACCACATGTTCGGTCCATAAGATGCACCCTCATTTCCCCCCACTTTGGATGAAAAAGGCATCCTCTGATCCAAAAATGTAGAGAGCGTTAAGAGTACAGAAAAATAATTTGAAGAATAACAAATATATTGATGAAAAAAATCTAGTTAAACGTATCTTCTATGAACAGTGATTCAAAATTCCTACCTGGCCCAACCTATGCAAGATTTTTGTCTCATGCTCTTCGGACAAGTTCTCTGGAGGGACCAGTTCCTGGAGAAGGACCTCATGGTGGCTAATCCCAGTGGCAGTGAAAAGAGGAAGCCCCTCCACAATATGGTCTGACACAGTGGCTGCCACAATGGACTCAAATATCAGACAACTGTGGAGGATGGCGCGGTACTCTTCTCTTCTGTGGTATCTAGGGTCCTCTCGGTCCAAACACACTCAATGGCACCCAACAACAACAACAACAACAACCCGTTGGCTAGTTCAAAATCAACCAACAGGGCAATGCAGAATGGCCTGCATTAACCTTCTTTTGTCATTCCATCTACCTAGTCACCTTCATTCCCAGTGACCCTGAGCACAGAGGTGGCCTGCCCTGTTGCATGTTCGTGGATGTAATGTCATGACAGGTTTTCTTCCAAGGAGCCATTCAGGTGGTTCCAATGGCCAACCTTGCAGTGACCTGGTCCTGTGCTTTACCTGTGTGGACCACCAGTGTTCCTTCCCTTGAGAAAACAGCCAAGCAAACCATGTGGGGCTCTCTGTAACCTGAATGTGCCAAGAGTCATAATGCATTAAGCATTAATCTATCCTGACTATAAACACTCAGCTGCTCACCGAGAGGTTGACGGTTTGAACCCGCCAGCTTCTCTTTTTGTAACTTTGCAGTGTTGAAAACCCAACGGGAAGGTTCCCTCACCCCTAACCCCCACCCCCTGTCACAGGAGGCCACTGTGAGTGCAGAGAGATTAGACAGCAGTGGCTTATCTAAACCAAACCAGGGAAAAAGTCGAAAAACTAAAAAGTTGATGAAATACTTGTGTCAATTTTGGTAGCAAAAATGGGGTTTTCTATATCCAGGCTAATCATGAAGTTTGATCCCTTCTGATCACTTCTCTCCTGCCACAGGTCCATCATGGATGTGGTCTCTTGGAAATCTGGTCATTTTCTGTGACCCATCTGCCTGCCTGGCCCTGCAGGAGCAGCCTATATTGAATGAATCTATCATGTGAAAAGACTCAGACAATCCTCTGTCTTCATAAGGAGGCATTTTTAGGTGATTGGCATAGACTGGGCAATTGATACTTTTCTGCACTTAAAAATAATAAGTATTTACCTAGGTCCAATCATAGGAATTAGTCATGAACAATTATCAAGTGTCCCTAACTGCTTAAGGCCTGCAACAGTGAATTTAAGGAAAACAACATTTGTGAGTATGGGAGAGGATCAGGCAGTGCTGTACTCTGTGACGCAGTGGGTCACTCTGACTCACAGTGCACACGGCGGCCCCCAACAAGGACCACAGCAAGAGTTGCTGGGAGTTTTGAGTACTTCATCCTGGTCCCCGAACATCCTCCTGGCCTTGTTTATTATTGTCTCCAGCAATGAAGTCCTTGCCAAGTCACCAACCCAAAGTGGTATCATTGTACTTGGAAATAAGGTAATGGGGTAAATATAGTTGAACTTATCAAATATGGTATTCCTCTGTGTCAGTCACAGATGGTGAACTGCCAGCAAGATGTCATTAAGGGCCTTCAAACTTTCAGAGACAGACCATTCGAGTTAATTGCGGTGTGATGACTTCTTTCATCACTGGGCTGACAAATTGGAGAGAAGGCAGCTTTTGTGCTAATAAGCCAGATAAAGAAAAGGAGAAAATCTGCATTACTGTATTTACCTTGTCTAGATGCATTCACATTTTACCATCTCAAGTGTTCGCTTTAATTTATTTCATAAGTACCCTGCGAGAGAGAGAGAGAGAGAGAGAGAGAGAGAGAGAGAGAGAGAGAGAGAGAACTGGCATGCATTACATTTCTATGGCTGATGTAAGAAATCATCACAAACTTGTCCTCAAATGAAGACACGTGTTTGCTTTCTGACAGGATTGGCAGTCAGGACTGCATTCTTTCTGGAGACTTGAGGGAAAAAACCCTTTTCCTTCTCTTCTCAGGCTTCTAGACCCCTTTAAAGTGGTTTCCCAATTCTTAACAATAGCAAAATTACAGTTATGAAGTAGCACTGAAAACAATTTTATGATGTGGGGGTGGTGGTTGTCACCACAACAAGAGAAACTGTATTAAAGTGTCACGGCATGAGGAAGCTTGAGAACTGCTGTTCTAGAGGCTACAACCTACCTTCCTTGGCTCTGACCCCTTCCATCTTCAAAGTCAATTCTGGTTTTTCCACCATCTTAGCTTCCTCTGGGATATTCCGGCTTCCTTTTTTTTTTAATGCTTTGAAAAAAAATTAGTTTCTTTATTATTTTTTAAATCATTTAGTTTGGGGCTCATACAAGTCTTATCACAATTCACACAGGCATCCATTGTATGCAAAGCACATTTGTACATTTGTACATTTGTTGCCACCTTCATTCTCATTCATTCATTTTCTTTCTACTTAAGCCCTTGGTATTGGCTCCTTATTTCCCCCCTCCCTCCCTGCTCCCCACTTCTCCCTCATGAACCCTTGATAATTTATGAATTATTATTTTGTCATATTTTATACTGTCTGATGTCTCCCTTCGTCCATTTCCCTGTTGTCCATACCCTAGAGAGGAGGTTATACATAGATCCTTATCATCGGTTCCCCATTTCTAAGCTTACAAGAATTATCTTCATAGTATTGAGTCCAGTCAATAATCTGAGATGCCTTCTGCCTTCTCAAATACATAGCCAAATCACATTTTCACAGTCTCCTTTTCCATGTGAGATCATGTTCATGAGTTTCCACTCTCAGGACTTGGACTGGTGTTGAGAAGGGACCATCATTCCGCCTACTCTTTGTACTCCTATCTCCAGGCTAAGCTGCGCTTCATCTGTAAGCAGAACCTTTCTTAAAGAATATATTCAAGAACAACTTCACGCCAACCTAACAGGGGAATCTTTTAACCTTAGGTCTGTGGCTGTCACTAATTGCTTTTAAATGATAACGAGAGCCCAAACACCAGATTAGAATGAAAAAGCAATGAACACAAGGGTGCCTGGCTACCATTATTGACAAATTTGATTAAAAATTCTATTGAAGAATTCTGATCAAGCAAAGGAAACCTGCAAAACAGATTTTCAAAGTCTCAAAGGAATCATTCCTGACTTCCTGGAGCCACTGAGGGTGGATGGACCCCTCGAGATCGTGAAGGTTTATTGTGCCTATGTGACCAAGGAACACAGGTGGGATTAATTGAAGGGAAGAGAGAGAAATGACTTAGTGACCCTTGCCTTTCAAGTTCTCGAGTCTCTTGCTCTCTGATGGTTGGACTAGGGAGCAGCTTTCTCAGCTAGTTCGCTGCCTCAGCTGGCAAGGCTCACTTCCTGCAAGACATCTCTGTGGAGAAACCACATGGACCTACCCTGATGCAGCCCTGGGTGCTGGAACAGTTATGTGGAGACCCCTGCTAGTGCTGAGATGCTTCCACGTTCACTGATTCAGTTTTCCTCCTGCAGTTGGCATCACTGCGTGTGTTTTGTGAGAATGAGGAGGATTTTGTAGACAGGTGTCGAACATCTGATCTAATGTTGCACTTATGGGCTTGCACAGCACTAGATTGGGATGCTTTCTGAATATATACTTACCCTTTATATAAAACTCTCTCTTAGGTATGAGTTGCTGTGGATTTATTTCCCTTGTTTACCCAGGCTAGCACACCCTGAAACCACTGCTCTGAAATAATTTTTGAACTGCAAACCTGGACTACTCCCTGAAGTAATCTCGGACCCAAATAAATTGCCTAATTTAATTAGGAGAAGATGTCTTCTTTGAGTACTGTACTCTCTAAAAATAACTGCTTAAGTACACTCAGAAGGTTACAGGGGAGGCCGGGGGTTCCTGCCTTTACAATAATGGTGGAAGAAGAATGCAGGAAAAGGTTAGTGGGAGAAAAAGGCATTTATGTGACTGCAGTGAACGTGTGAATCAATGTTTGAAATGCTATACCTTTGGCCACACATACTTCCACAAAAATAAAAGAAGATAAATATTAATAGGAATGGTAAAAGAAAGGAGAGAGTAAAAACCAAGTAGATAAGCTGAAGAAGAGCAATGGGTTCCAGTAGTTTCTAGCAGTTAGAGTAGAGCTGCCATCCAGATGGATTTCAGTGGTGGTTTTGTTATGGGGGAACTCAAACTTCCCTCCTTTCCATTAGCAGACAAAGCCTGTAATAATGTGTACCACAGAAGGACTCAGAATACAGAGTAAGGTGACTGGATCTGCTGACATATCGAGTGTGACAGATAAACTGAACCTTACCTGTAGTTGTTGTTAGGGGTGGTTGGTTGTGTCATGGCAGCCCCATGAATAGCAGAGTGGCTATCTTCAAGGCTGGAAACCAAATGACTGCTTCTCAAGAAAGATGGGGCTTAGGGTCTGGCATCAATCGTTGAAGGATAAACTATCTGAAAGGGGCTGAGTGTTTTAAAACAAGAATGAAAAGAACAGAACTGAAGGAGTGCAGAGCAAATAACATGATGTGTCCTCTTTCACAGCTAAAGCACACCAGTTCTACAGTTTTAGGTCTTTATTTTTATATACTTTGGTTTTTATTTTTTTAAATTTTAATCATTTTATTGGGGGCTCGTACATCACTTATTACAAGCCATATGTATATACATATAATGTGACAAGCACCTTCGCATGCCTGCTGCTGACATCATTCTCCAAATATCTGCTTTTCCACTTGAGTCCTTGACATCAGCTTTTCATCTTTTCCCCTCCCTCTCTGCCCCCATCAACCCTG
Organism: Nesogale talazaci; assembly: GCA_004026705.1. Lineage (NCBI taxonomy): Eukaryota > Metazoa > Chordata > Mammalia > Afrosoricida > Tenrecidae > Nesogale > Nesogale talazaci. The sequence continues at coordinate 31,209 of PVJH01004024.1, forward strand.
AATACTTTATAAATTATTATTACTTTGTCATATCTCACACTACCCGATGTCTTCTCTCGCCCACTCCTCCACTGTCCATCCTCCACATAGGAGGTTATGTGTGGATCCTTATAATTGTCTCCCCCTCTCTATCTCACCTTCCCTCCACTCATCCAGTATCTCCAGGCTCACTACTGGTCCTGCGGGGTTCATCTGTCGAGGATTCCCTGTATTTCCAGGTCCCATTCGAATCATCATACCTCTTCCAGTCTAGCTGGATTTGTAAGGTAGAATCAGGATCATGATAGTTGGGGGAAGGAAGCCTTTAAGAACTAGAGGAAAGTTGTATGTTTCCTCTTTACTTCACTTCTCCTGTCTGGCCCATCTCCTCCTATGACTCTTCTGTCCTATTGCCCACTAATGGGCCTTGGGTTCCTGCACTGTTCCCCCCCTCATTTTTGGTGATGTGCTTCATGTTCTTTGATGTTTGATACCTGCTCCCTTTGACCCTTTGTGATCACACAGACTGATGTGCTTCTTCCATGTGGGCTTTGCTGTCTCTGTGCTAGATGGCTTCTTGTTTACCTTCAAGCCTTCTTTCTTTCTTTCTTTCTTTCTTTCTTTCTTTCTTTCTTTCTTTCATTCTGACTCACATAAGATAATAATCATTGAAAATACCCAAAGTGGATCTGGGACTTTGGCCGTAGTTACTTATTAGAATAGGGTCTTGTGTCAAGTTGGGGGTGGAAAAGAAAAAGCCCAAGTCAAACAACTAGGACTTACCATTCTCCAGGGCTATGGCTAAAATGAAACTAATTACCCAAGAGTGGCAGCAAGAAGAAAGTAGAAATACCTAAAGCCAGGCCCTGGTCAAGCCGAGCTGGTGATCCGTGAAACGATCTGGAAACTTCCTAGCATCATCTCTGCAGGGCTGGCTGCTCCCTGCTGTGATATAAGGACTGCTTCAGGTATAATTGTCTTAGATTCTGGGGAGTCACCAAAGAGATGGGTTAAAGGCAGACAGAGGCGAGGAAGCCGGGAGTGGGGTGGGGTGAGTGAGTAGGAGAAAGTGCAGAGAGAGAAAGAGGCAAAAGCTAACAGAAATTCACCTGTTTAAGATGTTTGTGCAAAGCTTAAAAGGAAAATGAGCAGAACAAACGTGCCATATGAATGTCATTTCCCTTTAAAGGATAAAATAAACAGAGGAACCTGAAAACAGGCTTGACTGTTTGAGACCCTAGAAGAGATTTCAAAACCAAAATAAACCACAGTGATATAACATATACAGAAAAAACCCAATGAAAGTCCTAGGGAAAAATGAGTTTATCTATAATATGCTCATCTTTCAATGACAGCCTCTATCCTGACTGGGCAGGGACAAGGAGACAATCGGTACATGTGAAGAAACTGGAGCAAAATTTGGACAAAATGAGGTAAAGATAAAGGAGATTTTTTAAAATGAAGAATCTCCCAGGCAGAAAGGTAATAGTTGAAGAAGCTTTGGTGTTAGTTAAAAGAAGTACTAAGGAACATTTAAAATGTGTGTGTGGTTGTGTTCTGGGGTAGACTAGAGAAATTCATAAACAATTATATGTGTATAAGAAAGAGGTTTAGATACGAGAACAGTTGAATATTGAGAAAACCTCCCAGCCCAGTCCAGATCAAGTCCATAAGTCTGATATTAGCCCATATGTCTGATACTAATCTATAAAGTCCTCTTCAGACTCATAAAACACAGGCAATAATGCTGAATGCAGAAAGATCACAAGCCAGTGGGTGGAAATTCTTGTGGATCCAGTGGTATTGTAAGCATTTCAGCACTGGTAGGCCTCTCCACATGGCTGGACTGGCTCCAGATGACTGGCTCCATTAGCCTCTCTCCATGTGTTTTTTTCCACAGGGATGTCTCACAGGGAGTGAAGCTGTGGAGTAAGGATGTATTCTGACTAGGCGGGAACAAGGAGAAAATTGGTGCATGCGAAGAAATTGGAGCAAAATTTATACAAAATGAGGTAAAAATAGAGATTTTCTAGAGGCGGAGAATTTGTAGAGATTTTCTAGAGATAAAGGAGAATTTGTTTTTCTAGTCTACCCAGAACACACACACACACACACACACACGCAGACACACATTTTATATGCTCCTTGGTACTTCTTTTAACTAACACCAGAGTGTCTTCATCTATCACTTCCATTCTTACACCTTACAGAATACACTTCCAGCAAGCTATTTATCTCCCCAGCACCTCCAAATTAGGTCATCAAGCTACTACTTGACCAATAGGCTAGACTCCACCCCTTCACTCTGGATCCTCAAATTGACACAGATTATGTCAGTATCACTAAATGTATAAGTACACACACACATAGTGGTATTACACAATCTGGTGTCATATATATAAACTTGAAAGGGAGGGAAAGCGTGACATAATCCACATGGAGCATTTTTTTCTCCTCTGGTAGCATGTGAGATGAATACCAGCAATGATTCTGGGTGCCAGTATGGCACCTGCTCAGAAACTTACCTCCCAGTCACCTACCTCAAATGCAGCAAAATTCTGTTGGCTCGGGCTAGTTTGTTCCAGGATGTCTCCTGGAGAACTGGGGAATGATCATCCCTGGTTCCTTCAAACTTTCTAATATGAGATGCACTTTTGACGGTGGGGCCATCACCAGTCTGGCTCTATACCTCCTTCTTCCATCATGTGTCTCTGCCATCCTCACAGCAAGAAGGTCATCTCTGTCTCTGCCATCTGCCCTTCTAGAACCTCTTTGCATGGACTTGTTCTTCGGCACAGTGAGGGGTTGTGTCTCAAGTTTTTGCCTTCTTGGAGCCAGACCACTGAATTACTTTGGCCATTCCATTATTCTGGTGTTTCTGGGTATAATATTCCCCATGGCAGAAACATTGACACTTAACATACACTCAGTTCGAAGCACCCAGAAGGTCTTACATATCATGTAGATGATGTGACTCCTCACATCTGAAATAAATGAGTGACATTTTCTACCAAAGCTTTTTCTGCCATGAGATGGGGGTCCGCTTTTCTCTGCTTCCCAGGAATCTGCTTAAAGAAAGCTGGATTACAGCTGTCATTTCAGTTTCCAAGTCTAAACAAGTCTCTGGATGAGCTCCTCTCTTTGGCTTTATTTCTGAGTCAGGCAATGTGACCTGCTTCTATTCATCCTCCCAAATTAGCTTCATGAGCTGTGGAAAGCGAGCACGTCCCTCTGGTCTCCTGTAAAGTCCTAGTTGCCTCTGTAAGGCTTCACTCTAAATCAATCCAGTAGCAACTTCAGTCCCCCTGGGCCTGATTCTTCTGAGCTGTATCACACAGCATCGTGTTTTACAGCTCACAAAAGAGTTTATAAAGTCTCAATACACACATAGCGGCCCTTTCTCCTGACTATTGATATATGATGAGAAATTCAACTTAAAAATCTTGGCAACATCTCTTATAAAAAAATGCCTCTTCTATGACGCTAGTCATGCATCCAGAGACAAAAGGGATCAGCTGGTGTAAGACTACGCATAATTTTGATTTTAAGATCTGCAAATGTTTCCTTGAATCCCTGCTAGTCTTCCACCTCCAGGGTCTGCTAGCCCTGCTATAGGTCATGTCATCAGCTGTTACACAAAATCCTCTTTTTCCAGCTCAGAGTCTTCTTCAACAGTCTGCCAGCTTGTAGGATTTACTCTAAAAGGGAACCACAAAGAAATGCATCCTGGGGTTCTGTCCTGGCTCCCTCTTCAAGGCAGGCCCATATAGCCTTGTGTCCCAAAGCACTGTACCATCCCTAGAAATTGCCCTGGAGGTGTAAAGTTTCCTGGTGAATCAGGGGATTCTGTATTGATCTTCTAAACATAGGTCAGCAGTTCAAATCTACCATATGCTCCTTGGGAGAGAGATCAGGCCATCTAGTCCTCTAAAGATTTACAGTTTCAGAAAGCAAAGGGACCATTCTACTCTGCTCTATAGGGGCACCAGGAGTCTGAATGAACTCAATGGCAGAGAATACAAGGGATAACATGGCCAGTGACTATTTTATATGGGGCCAAGAGACTCAGCCCTCTGCCTCCATTGGGGAAAGTCTGCAGTGCTGTCCCTGTCCACGAGTTTTCGGTAGGATCACCTGGAGCTTCACATGAAATTACACTGCTTGTTGGTACTCCCCTCTCCTCAGGCGATCTTTTGATGCTTCCTTACTAGCAGCCCACTCAAGCACTTCTTACCAGGTAGTCCTTGTGAAATTTCCCATTTATTTCGAAGGAAGTTCATTTAAGATGATATCAGAAGTGCTCTTAAGGATGGAGCACTTTACAGTTAGCTAATGGACAAAGAGGAGGACATATCTGGGAGTAAATGAAGCATTGGTAGCCATGTTTGCTGCAGCCATGTGTTTTGGTGAAAACAAAAGAGCGTTCCCCCCCTCCCCCCAATAGCTGATGTCATATTCCTGGTAGTGGAGAAGAGAGAAAGGCAAACAGTCTTGACTTTTGATTCTTGGTTGAAGAAAGATAATGACAGCATCCAGGTGAGTAATTAGCAATGAAAAGGAAATAGCAGAAAGTCAGAGAACCTTCCTAATAACCTTTAACAAATACCCTTCCAAAATGACCATATTTTAAGCAGGACACTATGTACCGGGGGTGGAGGAGGGTGGAAGGGTGGTTCTTGATTAAAAATTTGGTCTATATGAAGCAACAAATTTCATAGAATTCTAAAATAGTGTTGTAATATATTTATTTTAATTTTAAAATTCCAAGAGGCATTGTTACATTGTTAAAAAGCGGGATGTCTGGTCACCTTACATTAGTCACAAGGTCCAGAAAGAGCAGTAAACAGATTCTGGTTTTAATTGTGAGGGTAATACAAATTAATATCAGTGGAAATATAAGCCCCTGCTGGATTTCTCTGCCACGATTTTGAAATGTGAGAGGGTGATTCTGGGTCATACGGGTACTGTAGCTGCACAGTCTCATGGCAACGTGAGGATAGTATGAATGAAGAGTTGGAGTATGAGTGAAAAGGTGGAGTCTAGTCTGTCAATCAGGTCACAGCCAATGATTCCTCTTGGTAGGCATGGCTTTCTCATGAGGATTTGGGAAGTTCCACTTTCTTGATTCCGCCATCAGAAGAAAGGGGTCTCTCTCTCTCTCTCTCTCTCTGTCTCTCTCTCTCTCATTCCTATTGACAAGCCAGATGGAGATGTTTCTGCCACATTGGATTCACAAGACATTCTGTCCACTGGTGTATGCTGTTCCTGCGTTGCATGTGCTGCAGTAAGTCTAAAGGGGAATTTATGGGCTAGTATTAGACATATGGGCTAATATCAGCTTTGTGGACTTGATCTTGATCTGGTCTGGTCTGGCCTGGGATATTTTCTCAACATGCAATTGCCCTTTGATAGAAAGCTCTCTCTTACACATGAGGGTCAATGAGTTTGTTTCTCTAGATAACCTGACCTAACATAATGAGTGGCAGCCCTAAGGTGCACTCATATGCTCCCAGACTACAGTAGAACGTCTGTACTGGACCACGCCAGTACTCGATATAATCGGATGCTGATGTGAAATGGTGAGAAAAGTTTGCATTGGAGCTGGAACAGAAACATCAGAATCCGACCTGTCACATGTGATTTTTGTAAACTAAATCAGTTCGTGTTTAGGTCACCCCTCATTAGTTGGCATTGCTAGTATGTGTTATTTAAACCTTTTGCAGCTGTGTTCCAAGCGTTTTCCTATAATTTTATTATTTTTGTGTCTTTTTGTACTTTTTTTTCCTTTGTGGTATCACTGCCCTGGTGGGAGTAGGAAGACTAGCCTTGGTCCTGGAGAGCTGCTGCTGGATGTGAATTGTCAACCCTGTGGGTCATAGTCCTGCACACAACCACTAGGCCACCAGGGCTCAGCCTTTTTTGCACTTTTATAGATTGAAAAAACATGGGTCCTGAGGAAGAGGTTTTTGAAAAGAATCATCATGATAAGGAACTGGTTAACCCTGTATTGATATTGCTGATGATAATTTGGTAAACCTTTTTAGTAAACAGTTAAGGAAACAACAACAACATACCACATCAGACAGAATTTTTTAAGAGAAAGCCAGTCTAGTCCTAATGAAACAGAAAAGAAAGGAAAAAACTCTTGAAATGTAACTGCCAGTTGATTTTATGGAAAGGCTTCCCCTTCCAAACAATGGCTTTCTCTCTAGTCCTCCTCTCCACATCCTTGTCCAGAGATCCAGATCCTCATCAATCTCAAAGTCTGGGGCATACCGTAGTTGTTAAAAGCTTTTAAAAGTTTGTGTTTCTAATTAAATGAAATCATAGTATTTAACTCTGGATTTGTTGACTTTGAAATTCTGTGTACGGTTTTGTATAAAAAGACAAGGTTAGGGTAAAAATTTGGTGGTCGAGAACAGATTAATCTATTTTCAGTTATTTCTCATGGGAAAAATTGATGCGGAACTTGACTGCATCTCCTCTCGATGTTCTCTCTAGAATGGATTTGTGTTGAGGTCTGAGCTTCTACTGTCGAGCCCTACGACTATGCTCCATCTTGCTCCCTATCTCCTAATATAGTCCAGTGGTGGCCAGGCAAGAGCGATAGACTGTAGAACGTCACTCTGGTCCATTTTATCAAAGGTGTCTGCTAGCACAATGAAATCGGTAAGGATTCGATGACTTGAGAGCTAGCAGGGCTGTGCTTTCCCTGGGCAGGGCTGGTTTGTGTATCTCATCCCATCACATCTAGAAGAGGCAGCTGGGGATAGTGGATCTCTTTGCATGTCACTGCTGCTCACTAGGGCGTGGACCACTGGCTGCAGCCCCAGTGATGGAGCCCTGAGGCAGAGGGAGTGGAAAGGCAGTGAGGGTTTCCTGCTGCAAAGTTCGCATGAGAAAACTTGACATCTTGTACAATTTCCAGAAAGTTCTGGGTCCGCTGGAGAAATGCATCAGGGATCTAAACTAGGTAAGCACTTCTAACTCTGAGAACCAAAGTTTTCCCTCTGGAGAGAAAGATGCCAATTTCTTAAGAAGTTGTCCCACAACTGATGCTCAATTTAACTTGAAATTACAATTGGCCCATCTACATGAAGCATCTTGGATATTCTTATGCCCACAAACTCATATATATTTCATGCTTTATTTTTATGAAATATGCCAATTGATTCCAACCTACATGGATCCCTGGTGGTGCTGTAGGATGCGTGTGGAGTTACTACCTGCAGAGGTTCAAACTCACTAGTCGCTTCCTTGAAGAAAGATGTTTGCTCCTGTAAAGGTTTATAGGCTGAGAAATCCTATGTGGGATAACGATGATCCAGAATCAACTCGATTGAAATGGTTTTGGTATGTCGGTTGATAAAAGAAGAAAGGAGACTTCTGAACCCGAAGACTCCCTGGAGTTTCTACTGAGTGGGTGCTCATCCTTGATCTTTGTCATAGGCTAGTGTATGTTCATTTAAATCAGAGAGATTGGAACAGGAACTTGAAAGAGTCATGGCACAAGCGTCGATGTACATGAGAGACCATTGTAGCATGGAGACTCACGTGAAGACAACAGGAGTCAGCATCAGTCTTTCCCAGGATTTGCTTGACCAGTCCTGGGGCTGGTGAAGGAAATCTTTTCTGCCTTTGGGTCAGGCGAAGCCCTCCTGCAGACGCAGGTTAGGTTTACGTGCATAGACTGGGGTTGTCTATCTCAGGGGGCTTACTACTAACCCATTTCCTAAAATGTGTCCTTTCTTTGCAAATGCTGCTTAAATAATACAATACAACCAGCAAAACAAAATGACTTTAAAATGAGAATAAAGTGATTTTCCTCCAAACAACAATACTTCTGTACTCTTTTGCTTGCGTTCTTGGCCTGAATGGCATTGATCTATGAGCTTGCTGACAAAGCCGCGAGGGAAATTTATGAGCCTGCCAAATATGCTAATGAGTCTGCATGATGCAAACATGTGAATAGAGAGCAGCAGGTGGGCGTCATGAAGAGAGAGTGTGTTTCAATGGAGATAGCGACTCTACAAAGGAGAAAAAATGGCCACTCTTAATTTTAGTTCCTCTTTGTATTGGTGACGATGAGTACCTTTATGAATAGTCTTTTTAAGTGGTGGGTTGGGAGATGTGGTGGCCTATTTGAGGCAAAATGATGACTTGTTGGGAAATCAATTTATTGAAAAAAGATGTCAAACTCTTCGATGTGACGGCCTTTTAAGCTAGCTGAGAAAATAAGCAGGTGGGGTGTCTGGCGACCACATCTGACCTACAGAATGAGTGGAACCCAGGGGCTTCTGGCTGTCAGACCCCACTCATTTCTCTGCACCTCCTTGGTGTAGAGGCCCCTTCGTGTTACTCTTTACAAACTCCCAGTCTCACTTCTGGTAGTTTAGGGATGCCTGTGGCATGGGGCTGTGCTGTCACCTGACTGTTGGTCAGTTTATGATCAGTTTGCCAGAAACATTCTGAGGTCTCAGCCTTTATTTACCAGGGAGTGTTTTTCTCCAGCTAACCCACAGCACCAAGCCCATCTGTTGGATTCAACTCGAGCTTTCCACCAACCTGCCTCGTGGGGTTCAACACTTCCCCCAAAAAATGTTCACTAAAATGAACCGGATATGTGTAACTGCCTTCACCTCAAAAGACGCACCCGAGTTAGTTGGGAGATGTGAGGCAAAGTGGAGGCACAGCGAATGCTTCATTTGAAGGGGCTGTGTGGTCCACGGCCATTATCCCAAAAGGCCATAACTGTAGAATGTCTCCAGTCAAAGGGAGACTTTTCTAGACTGGGTTTGAAATAAAGTATATATCTTCAGAAAGTATTCCAGATTCTAAAAACTAGAACTGGGCACCATTGCCTATGGACGGCGGATCCAGACCTTGATGTTTCCTTGATTATTTATTTCTTTATAACCTGCCTGTTTTAGGAAAGACGTAGGGAGTTGGGTGTGCTACATCAGAGAAAGGAGGCTGGACTCTTCTCACGTATAATTCATTGCAAAGAACTGAAGCAAAAATCCTGAGGTGGGGCCCACGCTACACAGTGGAGCAGATAAAGCAATTGAACTGGTTTGCTATCATTGGTAGCAATTTATGTGCTTGGGGAGAAAGAATAATACTTTCCTTGCTTCACTTTCTTTTTTTCCAAGAGGGAGTCTGTGAGCAAAGATGTGCGAAAAGCAGTTTAACTAACAAATCATTATCCATCTGCCGAGTCTCGAGTCCTGGTGGCACAGGGGATAGGTGCTCAGCTGTGAACCCAAAGTCGGCAGTTTGGACCCACCAGTGGCTTTGCAGAAGAAAGAGGTGGCCGGCTGCCTGCAGAAGCGTGACAGCCTTCGAGCCCCTATCGAGGAGTGCTACTCAGTTCTCCAGCGTTACTTCCAGCTGGAACGAGCAGTAAGGGACTTTGTTTGATTTACCAAGTTAAAAATATGCCCATTACCTCTGAGAATAAGGAAGTTGCTTTCTTTAACCTAACTTTCCGAGGTAAGGGTGTGTGTATGTTGGCGTGGCGCTGGAGGGATGTATGGAAGCGGGAGGGGCTTCTTTCTATTTTATACATCAGAGGAGAAGTGTTTATTACTCTCTGGAGTCTGACAAAAGGAATTTGTTTAAGCAACCTCGCTGTTAGATGCCAACTGGGACTCTTTATTTTACCCAGGCCATAGGAAGGATTTTTGCAAGTTCAGCTATTTCTTCAGCTTCCTACTCAGAGCTTTTGATATAAACAACAACAACAAAAAAAAACCAAAAAAGCATGCTATATGGAAGGAACAGAGGAGGTGGTTTCCCCTGTGTTAGATGAGCTGGATCTATGTTTTCCAAAATTCCTTCCTCTTAGAAGTCCTGGATTACCATGGACTGCATCCTTTGCGTGCAGTGGAGGAGACGCCACCATATTGTTTTCATACAGTGGGGGAGACCAGTTGAGGTGACCTCTCAGAGGGGCAACACTCCTGGTTGACTCTCATGTGGGTTTCTGAGTGCCACGTAACCCCTGGGTTCTTTCATTGTCAGTCTGGATCCCATCGGATCTGATGTGGTTAGAGCCTTGGAGGGAGGGAGAGGCAGATGTGCTAAGGTTATCCTCTTGGCTAATATTGGTGTCACCTAGTGATCGAACTCATGATGCCTTCTGTGCCTGCCCTCCCCCACCTTCCCACCGCACCCTCCTCTTGTTCCAGAACTCACGAAGGATCATTCTTAATGCTGTTTGTATTCATGTTACTCAAAAACTGTAATCCCCATATATTGCTTATTGTTATGGTAATAGCAGTGACATAAACAGGTAGCAAAAGCTCATCTTTAAATTTCAGTATGGTATGTACAACTTAGTTGTATTTATATTCCGTTTGGTTAAAGTAAAAATTCAATCAAGAAATTGTTTGAAGTAATTGGATGCAGGAAGAACAAAAAATTATGTTTGTTTTAATGTAAAACTTTACATTTACACTAATGAATTAAGTTTGCAAACTCAAAAACAGCTCCAATAATATAAAATTTCCTGATATAAATCTGTGGAAATATATTCATAAATGCAATAGTGCTACAAATAAAAAAATGGCACAAAAATACAAGCATTTCAGCACTTAGTGTACACCTCAAGCAAATCAGGACTTTCTTCTCGGGGTCATTAAAGCCGGGTGCTTGTACATCACCTCATCAAAATCAATGCCTCTTGCCAATTCACTTTCAATTCCCAGTATGACAAGATTGGAAAGCGTTAACTGTTCGGTGGGAGTTCACAAATAGTTGTTTTTACGCTTCCGCTTTGAAAAGCGCTTCTTTTCACAGATACCGAAGCCGCAGATACCGAGACTGTCAGAAATAATTTCAGCCTTACTGAAGGAGATAGGAGCGATTGTACTAAGTCTCATTCAGCAATGAATGTCAAAACGTCTCATGGTGCCCAATCTTTGGCTTCTTTCAGATCAAACTCTGCTGCTTTCTGGCTCCTTTTCAGTCTCGGTGGGATTTTCTATTAAAAGATCACTTTCAGGTGCTTCGTCCTAGAAAGTGGTCAGTTTGGGAATGGATATCTTGAACTCTTTTCAGTGGCAGATATGAACCTCTTTACTTGAACAGCCACAATTGTGGCCGCTATTTCCTTGATCTGATCTGGAGTTCAGAATGAAAGCAATCAATGCACTCCAGCCTCACCCTCATATTCAGTGCTTGCAGAGTGAGGTCAGCATTCCGCCCCTGCTCCCCACTCTGGCCCCTCTTCTTCTTATCCTCTGCTTTTCTCTTGACTGCAATTTCATGTTTGTTTGCTTTCAAAAGTGTCTGCTCAATTGCATGCTCCACTGGGTGACTGTGCCTCTCATTTAGGACAAGTCTGAGTGCCTCTATTTCAGTCACTACCTGATTGAGAGTTACACCCTTAGTCTGTAGTTACTGCTGTGTAAGATGAACTCCCTAGAATACATCGTAGAGAAAAGTGAAGTCACAGACAACTGGCAAACGTTTATGCAGACCCTCCTGTGTCCACATTTTCCAGTGGATCAGAGAGAGATTCAACCGCCCCCTCACACCAATTGAACTTTTCTCTCCCTGGCTTCGCTGCTGCCTGGTAACACTGGCAAGCAATCCAGGGTAACACTGACAGCCTTTTGACTGATACACCAGGATGGTCAATGAACATACCAACTTGAAGAGTCAAAGCAGCAAAGGAAGAAATTAGACAAGACAGAGATGCCCTTCCAGGAACTTAGAGCATCTGATGGAAGGATGCTTACTGAGATGGTCCACTGACTGGGAGAAGGAAGGAATTCTGAACAGGTAATAGGAAGAGATGTGAAGCAGAGGTGCCCTGTCAACCAGCCAGGAAGGACATAATCATCCCAAGAAAAGACCTGCAGGATTTCACATAAGGCACCTGGGAATATGACTCCATAGACTTCCCAAAAGGAGATGGTGAAATTCTGGAGACAGAGGATTAATTCAAGGTGAGTTGGATGTGACCTGTTTGGAAGGAGGGATAGCACAGAAAGGAGGTGGGGAGTTCCACCTGCTTGTGTACGGGAGTATTTATGGCATTGACAGTGTTTGGAAGAGAAAGCATGGTGAAGATTTGGTCTTTGCCCCTTAAGAGCCTAGGAAGTTTAAGAAAAGAAATGTCCAACAAATTTGTGGCAGTTACGTAATCTGTCAACTTGAGGAAGGGGTGGAGTGAGTCTGTCTGGTCTGTCAACCAGATCTCAGCTCAATGACCTCATTTGGAGGCACAATGGTGACAAATCCTGCTAGAGGTGGGACACCCTCACTCCCTGCTAGACATTCCTGCTGACAAGACAGGTGGAGCTGCACTAGAACCCTGGAGCTGGAGGAGCCACTTGGAAACTTCTTTCAGCACTGACATATTTGCTTTGTGGCTGAATCCACAAGGCTTTCCACCACTGGTCTGTGATCTTCCTGCATTCTGCATCATTGCATGTGTTGTGTGAGTCTGAAGAGGAATTTATAGATTGGTATCAGAATTATGAGCTAACGCCAGACCTATGGACTTGATATGGACTGGACTGGGATTTTTTTTTCAATGTACAATTGTTCTTTTATGTGAAATTCTTTCTTTTAGTCATATGTGTGTCTAAGAATTAGTTTCTCTAGTCAACCCAGACTAATACACACATATTTAAAATATAAGGTAGAACAGAAGTCACAAAGAATAAGGAGAGGAGGAGAGAACTTTCAGGTTTTGTGGTAGAGAAACTAGGTAGAAAATGACTGAGGTGAGACTTCATGGAAGATGTTGAAATATGACACCTGGGAGTGACGTGCGGGGAATACTCTTTAAAACAAATCAACCAAGCAAAAAAAAAAAAACACCCTTTTAAAACTGTAAATTAGGTAAAGATTTACAGAGTGGACCATAGTTTTACATTCAGCAATTCATACACATTCTGACTCAGCTATTTCCTTGCAATTTTCTTATCCCCTCAGTGTACCAAGGTTTATTCATTTCCTTCCCTGCAAGTCCTCTTTCTACCACTCCTTCTTTCCTCACCCTCCAGGTCAAGAACGTTCTTTTCACCTTACATGAACTTTAGTAATCTTTATGTTTAAAATCTTAAAGAGCTTAAGAGTGACACAATATAAAATCCTCAAAGAATTCAGTAAAACAATACAAGAATAAAAGGATAGACTCAATAGATAATTAGAAACCATAAAATAACAACTAGAAATTTAGAAGATTGAAAAGAAAATATCAGAAATATATACCACAGTGGAAGGCCACAGAGGTAGAAGAGTTAACCCCCTTACTACTGATTTGCTTGTCAATGAGCAGAAAGAAAAAAAATGAAAGAGACTTAAAAAAAAACCTGAGAGTCATGTGGAATACCATGATGAAGGAAGTGTTGTTTGCAATAAAAATTCCAAATATGCGGGTAAAACAAAAAGTACAAATACATTTTTAAAGATATATTGAGTGAAAAATTTACAACTTAAGGAATTCAATGAAGTCTGAACAAGATAGACCTCCACTCCCCCCAAAGGATATTTTATAGCCAAACTCCCCAAATTGAAGAGAAAGAAAGCATTCTACAGTTAGTTTGTGCAAAATAATATCACTCAGCAAGGTTCACAAGCAACACTAAGCACTGATTTCCCATTAGAAGCCGTGCATGCAAGAAGACAGTGAGATGACATAAATAAAATGCTGAGGTGATAAATTGAAAGCCAAGAATCATAGCTAGTAAAATTGTCTTTCAAATACAATGGTGAAACGAATCTTTCTGAGAGAAACTGAAACTAACCAATAGCAAAAAGAGAAGTAAAAGCAAACAGAATGCCTTTGAGAGGAGTCTAATTCAGGACAACCTCAGAGAACTAAGTAGAGCTGCCCCTTTTCGATGCTGAGGCTGCGAATCTTGACAGGAGCAGAAAGCCTTATCTTTGTCCTCCACCGTAGCTGGTGGTTTCAAATGATTGAGCTTATCATTAGGAATCTAATGCTGAATCCATTCCACCCCCAGCACTCCTTAGTAGAAACTAAAAGACTTGGTAAACACTCACACGATATGATGGTTAGAGTTGATGTCAACTCTCCATTCCTGGGTGAAGGCAGGGGTGAGCTCAATCAACTTATCAAATATGTCAAAGCCAGATAGTACCTTCTTGGAGGTGTATGTCTTTGGCCTAAGTCACAGAGCTTGAGGAGAGCATTTCACCTGCTGCTCCATCTGGATCCTGCATCTGGGTCATCAATCAATCTGTTGTGTCACCTGCCAATCCCAAGAGCACAGCACTACACACCTAGAAAGCAGTAGCAGAAATAGGGGGGAACATTAAATGCATCACTTGCCTGTATTTAGACCTCTATATATGCCCTTTGCGCGCCCCCCCCCTTGTTATTTCCTCTATTTCCTTTTACTTTTGCTGAGGGAAACTTTATAACAATAAATATACAAATCAAATCACTAAGCGTGGGAATAGGTCCCTTGCAGGGAAGTGAGGTTGACTGTGTCAACCGATACGCACACAGACTTCAGAGATCAAGATCAATGGCACAGAGCTAACTTTATTACAGCTTTTGTAAGGCTTATATATATGCTTTATTAACCAATCAAATAACTTATTTCATCTTCTTCATTGACATCCTTATAAAGTCACAGGTTTGCAACATGAAAAATAATAGCCCCACAGTGTTGGCTATGTAAATGAGTGCTTCTGGATGAGTTATGTAAACGAGGTGTAACCAGCTAAGCCAGCCCATCTAATTGTCTTACAGGACTAATTTACCCAATCACATTACAGGACCAACCATCCAATTGCATTTCAGGATCATACTATCCAATTGTATTACAGGATCTTAGTTGTGCTAGAGGGAAGCTAGAAACATTCTGATAAACTGTGCTTCAGAGGTCAAAGCAGAAGGTTTTCAGTTGAACTGCTCTGGGGTCTGATTGCCTCAAGGCTGGAGTTTTTCCATGAGGCATGGAGCATGGGTTCTAGCTACCGAAGGGTGTGGATTACTACCAAGTGGCTTCAAAACTGTTCCAGGAGATGCAGCAACATCCTACTATGCCTCTTCCTCAGATTCACAGGTCCTGTCAAGAACACCCCCACAAATAAGAAAGCTCTAAAATCAATTACTTAACCTGACAGCTTAGAGAAATAGAAAAGGAATAGCCAAAGAACTCCAATCAATAGTAAAAAGGAAATAATACAGATCTAAGCAGAAATCAATGAATTGAAACTTGAAAAAAATATATGGAATCAGCAAAACAAGAAGTTGGTTCTCTGAGAGGGTCAATAAAATAACAAATCACTGTATAAATTAATCAAAATATATTTTTTTAAAAAGCAATGAGAAGATGCACTTAGTTACAATAAGAAATTAATTGGTGTCCTGGCAACAGCATCAATTGAGATAAAGAGAATTATTACAGAATATCATGAAAACTTAAACTATAGCAAATTTTAAAACCTAGGAAAAATAGACAAAATTTTAGAAACATACTACCTACCTAAACTAACACAGAGAGAAAAACTAAATAGGCCCATATCAAAAGGAAGAAATAGCAAATGTTACTTATAGTAAAACCACTACCACAACCAATTTCTCACAACAACAAAATCCCAGATTCTTCTTTCTGAAAATATTTGTTATGAACAAAATTGTATATTCATTCATAAATAGGTTTACACCATAATAACCTCCTGTGAACTTGTAATACATCTGGAAAAGCTACACTGCAAGGCACAAAGAAGATGAATTCCGCTAAAACTGAAGCAAGAGCATTAAAAAAAGTTATGGTAGAGCTTGGGTTAAAGAATGGTGAAATCAATAATGCTTTACAAAAAGTTTACAAGCACCAAAGAAATCAGTAGTTTACAAATGGATAAATCCAATTTTTAAAAGGTACAAGCAATATTGACTACAGACCATCCACCTCAATTATTGAGGAAAGTTATTCATGTGTTAATTGAAAAAGATGTACAATTAACAGCATGAGCAATAATTAATACCATAAATATCTCAATAATTTCAGCTCACATAATTCTGACTGAGAAACTAAAATTGAACATATTTTCCTTTTGCTGGATGATGCCAAAATGGTTGAATATATATCAGCTTTACATAAGAACAGAGTTTTCAATGGAAAGGTCTAAAAAATAGAGTTAAGATCTTGAAGCATTTCTTTGAAGAAATTTAGCAGGAGATAGCACATGGTTTTACCAGTACAATCCTGAAGACAAGACACAATCCAGTCATGACTAAAAGATGGAAATAATCGAGTGAAAGCAATAGCTGGCCAATCAAAACATGCAAAGGTCATAGCAACATTTCTTTGGAGTTTTCAAGACCTTTTGCTTCCTGACTTTCTTAAGCACCAAAGAACAAGAGTATATGTTTAATACTCTTAATATGAGAATATTTTGAGAAAGTGTGTCAAAATTTGACCAGAAAATACCCATCAAAATATTGCCAGAGATTCCATATCTACCTACACAATATGGCTACTCATTCCCTTCATCAAAGAAAGAAAATCTTTAGGTATCTACCTTATAATCCTGCTTTGTGTTCAGCGGATTTCTTTTTTACTTTTAGTCATAAAAATCTCTTAAAGGGCACCCACCTTTCTACTGTTAATAATGTAAAGCATATTGCCTCAATATGTTTAAATTCCCAGAACTCTTACTTCTAAATGTCTGGCATCATCAGTTTTCTTGACCTTGGTGGAGCGCATATTGAAATATAATGCTTATATATTTTATTTTTTTCATTTAATTCAATTTTTCCATGAATTTTCTGAAGTTCCTTTTTGTTTGTGCTGAATGCATATTCATGTACATAACTAAATGCTGTGGGGCTTTGTTACTGTGCTTGAAGACAAAGAACTATCATCTCAGAGGACATCTAGATCAATGGCATACCATAGCTGATAAAGGGAATGCTTTTTATGGGGACTATATTTCATGTTCTTAAATATGATGTGGAAAAATCAATATCTGATTAAATTTTTGCATTGGCAAATAAAAAGAGCTTTGGGAGGCACAGAGTTTTAAAGTCAAAGTTACATAAAATAAAATTTAATGATTCCATCCAGAGTAGAATTTTTTTTCTACAGCATTCATTTTTTTTCCTGATTATATTTAGAGACTGTCAGTATCATGTAGCTGATTCCAGTTTCAGAAAAATCTGACGTGTTGGAGAGTTTTTTTTTTTATGCTGTCAAAGTTGGCTTCACTGTAATCTCCACACAGTGGTCCTAGTTCCATTCCCTGAAGCCCCACGGGATGCATTCCATCCTCCTTCGCACGACAGTTCTTCAAATATTTGTGAATAATTCTCCCCACAAGGCTTTTCTGCTTCAGCCAAACATTTCACTTAATTAAATTTTTCATCGTATAACAAGTTGTCTAGCTCTTTTATCATCATGGTTACCCATCTCAGCACAGAAGCTTATTTTTAAAACCTGTTATCACCCAAAGTCATAAGTAATGTAACCGATTTTCCTCACAGAATGTGAAAATGCCTGAAGTGGGCTGAATGAGTCTAACAGTCAATTGCAAACAATGCTTCAGATGATATCTGACCAGAGAGAATAAGGGAGACTAATGGTTCCTCACTTCTGCCTCAGGCAACATCAACCTTTTGAAAATCCCTGTACAATGTAAGTATATATTGTGTTTTCAGTCTACGAAGAGCTAATCTTTATACTACAATGCTTAAAAACAGTTCAAGTTTAATAATCATGTTCAAATTTTCCTTTTATCTGCTAGGTAGAATGATTCACCCAAACCAAGCTTACTGCCATCAAGTTCATTCCCATCATAGTGACCCTATGACAGGTAGAACTGCCCCTATGCATTTCCAAGCCACAATTCCCTACAGGATTCGAAAACCTCTCTCTCTCTCTCTCTCTCTCTCTCTCTCTCTCTCTCTCATAGAATAGGAAGGGATATATAGTAATAAAAAGGGCTAGTAGAGTGTGCAGAGGCTGGAGACCCTTCACAGCTTGCTGATGGGATTTTAAAATGTTGCTTCCAATGAGGAACTGTAATCAGCAATCCCAATACTTCACATATAACCTACACATATAAGATGTAAGAGCCCGGCCACAGATAGAGTTATGCTCAAGGCCAATGCAGCGTTGTTCACAGTCACAATGAAGGGAACAACTTAGTTCCCATCAGTGTAAGTGTGGGCAAACCACAGCAGTTCATGGATGGACTCCTATGTCATGTTGAAGAGTCATGATGAAACTGATACACCTCATGACATGGATGGACCTAGAAGACACGCGGAGTGAAATCAGTCCTCCACAAAAGGGCAGATACTGCATGAGACTACAATGGCACACCATCAAGATAAGAATGTCACTCTAAAAGAGACATTCTTTGATGCTTACCAGTGCTGTGACAATGTATAAAATATCTGCTAACTTGGGGGTAAATGGAAAGGTGATAACAGGGTGATCAGCAGCAAATATATCGTTATATGGAGGCATGGCCAGAGTCTGGGAGGAATGCAGGTATGAAAGTGACCAGAGGTCAATAGTGCACTCCTGGACTAATGAGGGTCTGCAAACAGGAAAACAAGGAGAATACTCTAAGGACTAAGGCGGCTGGTCCAAAGCATGGCATCTTCAATGGTCTCATGTGCATGTGAAAATTAGATGTTGCATAGGGAAGACCAAAGAAGAACTGATGTGTTTGAATTATGGCATTGCTAAAGAATCTTGGAAGTACTATGGATGGCTGGAAGAAGAAGCATATCTCCCAGGGAAGAAGTACAGCCAGAACACTCCTGAGAGGCAGGGGTGTTGAGGCTTTATCCCACACACATTAGACATGTTTTCAGGAGAGACTAGTCCCTGGCAAAGGACATCACACTTGGTAAAGTGGAGGGAAGGGAAGAAAGAGGAAGGCCCTCAACAGGAGGGATTGACTCGGCGGTTGCAACAATGGGCCCAACCATAAAAAAATGGTGGGGCTGGAGCAGGGTGGGGAGGGGGTTTGCTCTGTTGCATATCGGTTCACTGGGTAAGAACTCACTTGATGGTGTCTAACAACAAGGACATCAGTAAAAGCATGGATAGACATGCCACTGCCTGGGTATGGAATGGGGAGTGTGCAGATACCTCCAAACACAGGATATTTCTACATGTCTTTTGACCTATGTTGCAAATATATATGTAAATAAAATGGGGCATATAGAAGTAAAGTCATGAAAACTACTTAGACATTCCAAACGGTCTTGAGAGTTAGGGGCATGGGGTCTGGGAACTTAAAGAATGGTCTCCAAAGAGACCTAGCTTAAGTGGCATAAGGCAACACTCAAAGACCATCTTCAATCCTACTTTGTAAGGAGTGACTAGGATCTTCACGAAAATGAATAGGAATAGCCATCCATGGGACACCTCTCCCAGTTTGTAGAAAAAACGAGTGGAGAAAATCTAAGATGCATGGGAACATTTCATCTGATGGACTAACTGGCTCAGTGTAATATCAGTCCTCTGTTCATGAGACCCTAACAATGAGATGGTATCTGGGTATTACCACCATTTGCTCTAAAAAGGATCGCATTGAGAGAGATATTGCAAGTGATGTAGGAGAAAACTGTGGAAACAAACACAAAACCATAAAAATTGCCAAGTTATTGTCCAGAGAGAGATGGCTGGGATTCTGGGACTAGGGTCTGATCCTCCTCCAGGAATGGAGTGGAACTCACTCCATGGCTTGATTTTCAGGCAAACAATAGAACGGTCTGTCAGGAAAACAAAAACTCTAGGAGATACACCCTTTGTAGAACCCTCGACCAGTTGAGACGCAAAGGACAGCACTTGTAGCATTTGCAGAAAGGTTAGGAAAGAGGGAGGAACGTAAATTGGAAACCAATGGAACACAGGTTACATTGTGGGATTGCAAACAGCAACATGAAAAACCGTGCAGGAATTGTTGAATGGAAAAGGTACCTGCTCTGTATACTTAGAGCCAGTGCCCAATAAAAAGCTTAGCAAATAATAGATATGTTCCTTTCCTTGGTAAGTCAGGTAGCCATCATTACCACCCTTAAGATGATTTTTGTTGTTAAGTTAAATGGAGAAATCACATGTCATTCCTACACTGATTCATTGAGAAGACATTTATTGAATTGCTACTAAGTGCTCGCAGTCTTAACCTGGGCTACCCACTACGTGTTGTTCTGATGCAACAGCAATGACAATTCTCTCCCAGGGCTGAACCTGTCTAGAAAGTGCTGTATCCAGGGATGCATTTTTATTTAACGAATTATTTGCTGAAGTACTATACTGAAAGCTAAGTAATGCTTGGCTTAAAGAATGGTATTCTCAATTTTAAGACTTTTGCACTACAAGCTATTATTTTTAATGTTGCTGTAATTACCAGGTTTTTTCCATCTTTGTTTAAATGTCTCAAAAGCTTCCTCATATCCCCCATAAATTATAGTAAAAATATGAATGTAAAATGAATTATTGAATATTAGTTAATAGCATTTACATTTGTTGCACTAGAGAATTCTTTTCTTAAATAATGTGTTCTTCCAGCATGTAGTTATGCAATATGAAAAAGAACACCTTCAACAATTAGTGTAAATGATTACCCTATGTAGTCACTAAAATTTTTCTTAACTACACTATATCAATTATTTCCAAATGATATGTTCATAGGAATTTTCATTGGATACATTCTTTTAAAAAATCATTTTATTGGAGGTTCATACAACTCCCATCATAATCCATACATTCATCCATTGGATGCAATGCACATTTGTACATGTGTTGCTACCATCATTCTCAAAACATTTTCTTTCCACTTAAGCCCTTGGTATCAGCTCCTCATATTTCCCCTCAGTCCCCCAGCCCTCATCTCCTAGGAACCATCAATAATTCTTCTTGAAGCCAAGTTTTGTACTTTTTTTACTATATCCCCTTTCATCTGGAAAACATAATTTGTATTCATTCATTAGAAATAAAACATTCTTTCATTTCTATTGAAATAATGTAAGTCAAGTTCTAAAACATATCCCTGATAAAATTATTCAAATCTGATCCTTCCCAAAGGCATCATATCTAGCCTTTGTAATCAAAGTAAGAATCTCAGAACTCCTTTATTTCATAAATTGAAATAGCATCTTCTTTCTCTATTCCAGTCTTAGACATTCTCACTCTGGAAGCCAACCCATTTTAAAGGTCGTTGATTCTAGAGTTAGATTGATAGGGTTCAAGTCTGCTTGCCCCTTGAGCTAGTTGCTTCAATTCGTGTGCCACAGTTTCCTCATGTGCAAATTGAACTATGTAACCTCCGAAGACACTTGAGTAATATCTGCAACACAGTGTGCTCTTGATCCTGAGGCAATCACTTTCATTCTGACATCGAAGAATCTTGGTGTCAGTGGCCATGCTGCCTAAGTACAAGTCCACTTCATTGTTTATGATTCCGGGTCATCATCTCCATACGGAAACGTCTAGTTGTTGAGCTATTAATACAACGGAACCTCTGGTTTCTCTAGTCATAATGCTGAGTTGAACACAGTTAGGGGGAGGGCGCCACACTAATTGTGCAGATACGGTGCAGATAAGGTGTCTCACGGGTCAGATGATTGGAAAGTATAGTTTATCTGAGGTGTCGCAGATGAGAAAACTAATCAAAACCCAAACTCATTGTTCTTGAGTCACAGCTGCTTCCGAGAGCCTATCAGACCAAAGAGAGCTGCCCCACAGAGGTCACAAGACTTTGTCCAGGCTGACTGTCTCATCTTTGCTCCACAGAGCAGCTGGTGAGCTCAAAGCATGGACCTTTCAATTTGAAGCCAAGTTCTTAACTGCTGCACCACCACAGTTTCCACAAGAAGGTTAAATGATGGCCAAAAGGGAAGGTGAGTTCATCTTCCAATCTGTATTTCCTACCATAGACTTAGCATAGGAAAGCAGATTTTATATGGAATCATGAAACTAGAGAGTTTCAGGATATATAATGAAAGAATTAGATCAGATAATCCAGGGTAGAAAATGGCACAAAGAGCAGGAAAGTGTAGGAAACCTATTTTCACTAGGGTTGACTTAATGGCTTACAGATCTGGAAACCTCTGCTAACCCATAACTCAGTCTTATGATGTTGACTCAATGTTATGCTGATTCAGATCATTAAGAGAAATTCAAGATATGAAGTCATTTCCCTCTATTTCTCTTAATGCCTCCCCTCCACTTCCTTCCACAATGTTTTTGAAATAAAATGGTTAAAAAAAAAGCAGACAGTAGATTTTCTTAGCAGATTTTTTGTAGTGTAGTGGGTTTTCATGGGGCTGCTAAACCTTAAGGTCAACTGTTCAAAGCCACCAGCTGCTGCAAGGGAGAAAGGTAAGACTTTCTACTCCTGGAAGTGACAGTTTTGAAAACTCACAGGGCAGTTCTACCCTGACCATAGCTGAGAAGAGCTGGCATGAGCTGGCTTTAATGAGCTGGCATTGACTCAAGGGCAGGGGATTTTGGTGAGACTATCATCTTGAATAAGGCATATTTTAAGAAAAATAGCTATAATAAAGTGCAAGTATAATGAAAAAGCGCTTGTGCTATGAGAGCATAATACAGGGATTCTACATTAGCCAAATGGAGATAAGAGAGTCCTTTCTAATAAAAATGAACCCTGTAAATGATTTTTCCATGGAAACAAATGAATACATGGGAATGAGGCAAAGAGAGGAAAGATTCACTGTGAGCATGAAAGAAGAGGTAAACATAATTACTCATTTCTCATTTAGAATTCATTTTTCCAAAAGCAACTCTGTCTTTCCAAGAGAGCTACAAGTGTTGTGACTTAAATTAACTTGGACCAGTTCATTGGATCATGAGCTTTCAGGAAAGTGGAACAACAGCTGGAGGAGGGCAAGGCAGCTCTCACAGCTCCCCTGACCGCTGCTGAGTTGGCAGGTGCAGGTGACTTCCTCAGTCCTAGGAAAGCTGGACAAGGAGAAAGGAAGGTATATATTAAGTATAATGTGAACTTCTAGGAGAAGGAGCAAACCTATTGTAGCGGTCATGTACTCATGTCAATTTCATGAATGGGAGTGTAGGGGTGGAGTCTAGTCTGTCAATCTGGAGATAGCCAATGATACCTCTGTGTGGGCATGGCTCCTCTGAGAAGTCTGGGAAATCTCGTGATATTTCCCCCATAGAGGTGAGAGACTATATACTCAGTTCCTGGGAGATAATCTACTGACAAGACAAATTGGCAGCCTAGACCCTAAGCCCTAGGAACTGAAAGAGCCAGAGGAGAAGCCACATGGGATTACCTGATGGAACCAGACCTCTGAAGCCCGAAAAGCCATGGAGAGATCCCTGCCAGTGCTGAGATGCTCCTACTGCAACTGATACTGCTCATTGTCCCTGAGCCCTGGAAATGAGGAGCCAAGGGGAGACCCCTGCCAGCACTGGGATGTTTCTATTGCCAGTGGATATACAAGACTGCACCCCCTGGCCTGTCATTGTCCTGTTGTCATTTCATGTGCTCTGTGAGTCGGAAGAAGACTTAACAGACTGATAATGGACACACATGCTAATATCAGACTTATGACCTTGGCCTGGACTGGGTTGGGATGCTTTCTCAATGTTCCATTCCTCTTATATATAAACCTCTCCCTTATATACATATGTGTGTTTATGTATTTGTTTCTCTAGACTGCCCAGACTAACACACCATTTTGGAGAAACTATAGCCAGATGCTCCCTAGAAGAGCTGACAGTGAGAAACTTTCTCTCTAGATCCCTGTGGTCACATCATCAGGAGGGGCCAGTGTGAAACTGATGGGTTTGCTTTCTGAAACAGACTGGCACAATTTCAGGTGCAAATCTAACAACAATAGGAAGGGTGGTGTAGAACTTAGCAGTGTCTTCTGTTATATGGAAGGCTGAAAGGTGCTAACGCTGACTTCATGGAAACTAACAATGGCAACAAAATTATTTGGAGCTTTTATTATTTTAATAAATTCTAAAGCTACAAAGGTTGGAAAAACAAAGTTTATCTTTTTATGGACACAAAAAACATGTTGAAATTCTTTTGTATTTTTTTCAATGTCATTTGATAAAAGTAAGCATCGTTTAAAATCTTCCCCAGGGGTGCGGTGCCATGTTTCACCACTAGGAAGGGGGTGCATCCACGTGGTATCCTTTCAGCAGACTTGCTCAAACCATATGCTGAGCAAATCCTCAGAGAAGATGGCTTACATGAAAATGTAACACCAGGATTGGAGGAAGGCTTTTAAAAAAAACTACCAGCTGCATGCAGATGATACCTCGCCTACTGAATGTGAGGAGGACTTGAAGCACTTGTTGATGAAGAACAAGTAGCACAGCCTTTGGGTATGGGTTGGAACCCCAGGTAACAAAGACCCAAATCCTCACAGCTCTGCTAAGAGGTAAGATCATGATAAACAGTTGACGTTGTCAAGAAGTTAGTGCTTTGTGGATTCACAATGAATGCTCATGGAAGCAGCAGTGAAGAGATCAAAGGCATGCTGCCTGAGGTAAATTTCCTGCACACGACCTCTTCAGGGCAATGAAAAAGCAAGGATGCTACTCTGAGGATGAAGGTGTGCCCAACTCAGTCACAGTATTTTCATTTATCATGTTTGCACATGAAAGCTGGGCAGACTGAAGAAGAATCTGTGCCTTTGCATTGTAATGCTGGAGAAGATTATTGAAGTACCATGGACTGCTCAAAAGACAGAGAAATCTGTCTTGGAAAGGCCAGAGCACTCCTTAAAGACAAAGACAGCAAGACTTTATCTTACATACTTTGGACCTGTGGTCAGGAGAGACCAGTCTGTGGAGAAGAACATCATGCATGGTCAGGTGGAGTGGCAGCGCAAAGGAAGAGCCTCAGGGAGCTGGATTTGACACAGTGGCAGCAACGCTGGGCTCACGCAGGGCAATGATTGTAAGGGTGAGGCAGGACCCTGGGGTGCTTTCTTCTGTTGTATAGAATTGATTCAAGAGATCTCAACCCAGGAATTCTCGTCCTAGAACTCTATATCTTCATAGTGCCATTCTCTATATACATTTTCATCAACGGAAAATGGATTACATAAGGTATATATCTGAGCAGATGGAAGTAAGAGGCCCTGGATGAACCCTAGTGGTGCAGTGATTACAAGTTGGGCTGTGCTCTGCAAGGTCAGCAGTTCAAACCCACCAGGGGCAATGTGAGAGGGATATGGGCCTTTCTATTCTTGTAAAGTTACAGCCTTGAAAGCTCACGGGGGCAGCTCTACCCTGTCCTACAGGTCACTATCAACTAGCATTGGCTAGATGGCAATGAGTTGGAGCTGTAGTTCTCAAGGTCAGTGCTCACCTCAAGGTCAGTTGTTCAACCCCCCCCCCCCAGCTGCGCAGGATAAAGAAGAGGCAATATGGTGCCAAGCAGGTTTTTCACTTGCTGTCCTCAACTTGTTGTCAAAGTAGAGAGATCATACAGGACAGGGCAGAATTGCCCTAATGGGTTTCTGAGAGTAATTGTTCATGGGTGTAAAACCCAGGCCTTCTTTCAAGGAGAGACTGGTGGTTTTCAGTGGATCACCTTTTAGATCACAGTCCAACCAGGCACCAAGATGCTACCAGACTCCCCCTCCCCCTTAAAGGTTTACAGCTTCCAAAACTGTCTTTGGGGTCATTACGAAGAGCCAGATTTATCCCACTGGATGGCAGTGGGTTTGTGTTTTGTCATGGGAGGTAGAGATACATTCATAACACATAAAATGAAAAAAATCCTGGGAATGGTTTTAATCTCTTTTTAAAAAACATTGCCCATGATAAGAAAAACACAAATCAATTATTTATCTTCCCATCTCCTCCATCATAGAAGCATGCCCTATTTTCATATAACCTCAGGTGATTTTTCTGTTTTAATTCTTTTCAGATTGTGCATGGGCAAGTTCTAGGTACACACTGGTCTTTGTGTAGGGTTATTGAGAGGTGGGGAAGAAGGAGGGAGGGAGGGAGGGACGGAGGGAGAGAGAGAGAGAGAGAGAGAGAGAGAGAGAGAGAGAGAGAGAGATCACAGCCCAGCCTTTAGTATCAAAATTGACTTTTGAAGTCCACAGCAGAGAGAAGAGCTTGGAGAAAACAACACTTTGTGTTCTAAAAGCCATGAGAGATTGAATGTGAAAAGGCAACATTTATACTATAAATAATATATTTTGGAAAGAATAGAAGAAAACCCCCATGACCCTTTAAAGAGCAGGCAAACTTAAAGAATAAATGTCTGGCTTGGGATTTGCTCACTCCTTCTGTGGTCAAGATCCTGAAGAAGAATCAATGAGGGAAAGGAAAAAACAGCTGGAAAGTGAAAATCCAGTGTTGGCTGTAGTTACATATAGGTATTTGTATAATAATGGGGTCAGAGTGCGGGAGTCCTTTTACCTAGTTTTGACATATCTATATATTTAACATCTTAGAGGAAGGAAGAATTGTTTAGGTTAATTATAGTTTTAATTAAAAATGTAAATACATAACACAAGGAAAAAGGGTATTGAAAATAACTCTGCTTTCTTCTAGTGAATTAAAATATATGTTAGTTTTTATAATTTTTGTTAGAATAAGTATGGGTACTGCCAGTTATTTTTTCAGGGAGCATAAAAAAATCACTAAAACTAAAAAGACGTAGATGTAAATCTTTTATAATTCCCAGAAGGCAGTGAGGAAATGTACTTCCTCTTGCACAGTCATGTTTCAGAAGTTAGAAATCTGAGGAAAAGGGATGAGAGGGGACTGGAAATTGGATCCCTGGGGTTAGGTCTATGGACCTTTGAAAGAATCTGGGTGCTCCAAGGACGGAGTGTGACTGCAGGTGGAGCTGGGGACTTCAAACTTGAGGAAAGAAGTTCCATGAGAGAAGTAGCCCCTTTGCCTCAATGATATCTGATAACCATAGGCCACCAATCATTCCACATCAGGGGGAGCATAACACATTCTATTTAAAAGTTATGGAAATGACTCAGAGTCTGGGGGTGTAGCTGAGAGGTTGCCAAAGCAGAGGCCAATTACACTGTAGGTGTAACGAGGGATTTTAGAGCTATTAGGAAGTGGGTGGTATGAGGGCTACTGGTGTTTGACAGTTTTGCTTAGAGAATTTCTATCACAGTATTCTGGGAATTTTTATTTTTAATAAGAAAGGGGTATAATCTTGAGTACAATATGTTATAGAATGATATTGCTGACTTAGACATTTGGCAAGTTTTGGAACCATTTCCTGGTTTCACTTTTTCTGACTTAAAATGGCAGGAATGTGCAAGGTGGCACCCACCCACACACCTAAAAAAAAACTGGACTTTTTTCAAAGTGAAGTAATTTATATTTTTACTTTTACCGAATAGCCTTATCCCCTTCAAAGTACCCTCCATTATACTTAGTATGTTTGTCAAAACTGCAAGTCCATTCTTGGAAACATGTTTCAAATTCATCTGTTGGAATAGCTGATAGCACCTCCCCAGTTTTATTCTTCACCTCTTTAATGTCATCAGCTTTCTGACCTTTCATATCCCTCTGCACTCATGGAAACAAAAAGAAGCGGCATGAAGTGAGGTCAGGTGAGTGAGGTGCATGGGGCAAGAGAAGAATGCTGTTTTTTGTCACAAACTGACATTCTGAGATGGCTATGTGAGCAGGTGCATTTTCATGGTGGCAAGATCAGTTCTCTGACTGTCACAAATCATGCTATTTTGCCTCACACTATTTTAGAGTCCATAAAAAGAAAGCTTGATTCACAGTCTGACCTGTTATAGTGAAATCCAAATGCACTAAGAGTTGACAATTTCATCAGTTCAGAAAGTTGATGGACATCCAGAACAAAGTTTGTCATCAATCAACATGTCATCTTTTTTGAATTGAGAAAACTGCTTGTACATTGAGTTTTTTCCATCGTGCTTCCCTTATAAGCTCTGTTTAGAACAGTTCCAGTGACATTTTTCCTGAGCAGAAAACAAAATTTCATAGCCACACCTTGCTCTCTTAAATCAGCCATCACAAAAAAAAAAATGAGGTTTGAGTGAAACTGTTTTTATGAAAAAAAATCCACCGTGATCAGAGAGAACCTTCCTAGGCCATGCCACTGTGTGCACTAACGAAGAATGAGTTGTTCGATGTGCACCTAGAAGGAAAAAAGTGTCCTACCAAAGCTCTGCTCAGTCCAGCACAATGCGTTTCTTTGGGTAGCCCCTCATAGATTTCCATCCTCAGCCTCAAAAGTTTATGGTTAGGGCTGATATGATGGTACATTTGCGACTGTATAGAATCTTTGTTGGTAATATCTACTGTAAACCTCAGACACACACACACACACAGAGCGATGACATCTTTGAGCAACAGGTTGTTGTTGTACGGTTCCGCTGAGTCGGATTCAACTCATAGAGGCTCCATGTGATGGAAGAGGTGCATGACCATGGAGTTTTCTTGGCTGTACTCACTATGGGAGCAGATCGCTCACTCTTTCCCTGGTGAAGTGGCCAGGTCAGTTTGAAATTTCAACCTTTCAGTCAGCAGCAGAGAACTGAAATGGTGCCTGCAGGAACCTCCTAATGCTGTTGTCTTAGATGCCTTTGAGTCTCAGCATGTTGACTCTTAGCCACCCTCTCGTCCTGTGCCAACCTCACTGTCATTGTTTTGTGTGAGCCTGCTGTCACAGTCCGTGTGTTGATTTACCTGGTTTAGCCTGAGTTCTCAAGAGAAAACCCCAAACAGGGAAGCTCATCTATATATATAGACAAAGAAGCTGATATCAAGGAAATGGCCTACACAATTGTAGAGTTGGGCACATTCCAACTCTATAGGTCAGATTTCAAGCTGATGAGTTCTCCCGGGGGTGGGGAGGGGGTAGCTGCAGGGGCCGATGAACCCCAGATCAGCAGGCCAGATAGCAGTCTTCCGATTATGCAGGGGGATGAACCCAAGTTTGGCAGATCAGGTGGCAGACTGCTGACAGGTCCCAGGATCAGAAGCTAATACAGGCTGAGCCCCAGTGGCTCAGTGGTTGTGCGCGGGACTATGGCCCACTGGGATGGAGGTTCAATTCCAGCTCTCAGGAGCAAAGGCTGGGCCTCCTACTCCCACCACCAGAGGGCAGTGATGCCTAAAAAGCTAAAAAAAAAAAAAGAAGCTAATATAGCAGGTCTGGACTCAAGGCCTAAAAACTGGAGGTCAGATGATGAATCAGATGTAGGATTCAGATGCAGCAAAAACTGGCAAACTTGTTCACTACTTTCCACTTATATTGAAAGCACCCCATACTTCAGGGAGTTCTCATCATGGAGGGTGACTTAGGCTTAACTGTCAAATCACTGAGAATCCTGGTCCCATCAAATGGACACTAAACCTCAATTTTCTTATCATGTCACTGAAGACCTTTCCTTTTTGACTGACCTTTTCCGATACCAAGCATCCTGCCCTTTTCCTGGGTCAGATCTTCCGCTGGCACCTTACAACTTGTCTGCAGCAAACCTTGTCACCCTGGCTTCTAAGAATCATTCTGGTGGTCCCAATTTCAAAACACTTTTGATAATTCTTCTGGTAGGCCACAGTATATTCAGTAGTCTTTGCCCACACCATATCCAAATACAAGTCTCCTTGTGTCTCCCTTACATGTAATCCAGCATACATATGCACTGTTTGAAAATACCATGACGTGGGTCTGTTGTGCATCAACCCTCAGAGTGACAGCTTTGCTTTTTCACACATTAAAGGGGTCTTTTGCAGCAGATTTACCTAATGAAATATACCATTTGATTTCATAACTGTGTCTATAATCATTGATTGTGGACCCAGATAAAGTGAAATCCTTGACAACTTCCACATTTTCTCAATTTATCACGATATTACTTGTTAATCCATTTGTGAGGATTGTTATTCTCTTTATGTTGCAGTGCAGTTCTTTCTGAAAGTTGTGATATTTGATCTATATGGCAGAGGGACACCATCAGCAGTCACCGAGGGATCGTGAATCATATAATCTGAAGTTGAAGGGAGGGATTCATATCAGAGATGAAAGTCTGAGAGGCTGGTTTCCAGAAGCTTTGGATGACAGTGGGAGCCCAGGATTCATTGACAGAACTCTACAGAAAATAAACCTCCAATGTACTCCCACTATTCACAATTGAGGTATAGGAAGGAAGTAGCCCTATACAGAGTGTATTAGTTGGAAAACAGTCAAAGGCAGAAGACTGACTGGAACAGTTAGAGTTTGTCAGCAGATTCATCTTAGGAGGCACACTGAATCTGATCTGGTTTCCAAAAAGCTTATGTATTTTGGGGTTGTATTGTTTTGTCTGGTTTTTGACTCTACATAGTAGCAGGTACCTCTGGAGTGTTAAGTCGTTGGAGGCCATCCTCTTGAAGTTGCAGTATATGTTTTTCGTTTTGTGTATGGAAACCAGGACTGATGAACCTAGAGACTCAGCAAGTGGAATGAGAGTTTTGGGTGGTGGGAAATGTAGACCCAGTGAAAGGGTGAAGAAGTAAGGATGTCAAGGGTAAAATGACCAGACGTCCCGCTTTTTAACAATTTAGCAACTCCTGAGGCATTTTAAAATTAAAATAAATATATTACAATACTATTTTTGCATTCTATGAAAATTTTTGTTGTTCCAAATAGACCAAATTTTAATCAAGAACACCTTCTCTGCCCCCCCGGTCAATGGTGTCCCACTTAAAATCTGGTCACTTTAGCAAGGGGCCCATATAGAAAAAGAATGTTTAGAAAATGATTGCAGGAGCAAATGTACATATATTTGGATGTGACTGAACAATGAGAAGATTTGATATATGTATTCACCTCAAATAACACAAAAAATGAAGTTTTCAATAAGCAAGTTTCTGGCATCTGCATATGGCAATTGTTAAATGATTTTCCTCTTTTATGCTGCATTCTTATATAGCTAGGTTTACTGATTGGATTAGGATGGTGACAGTGTATAACTCAGAAGCACCCCTTTTCCAAATTAAGGCTCTTAATATCCTCTTGCCCAGTTTGAGATAGTGCCTATTGATCTATGTAGAGATTACATGAGAATAATGAAGTTTTCTGAAATTCCGATCCTTCACAATGTTATCCACAGTTTTTATGGTCTAAGGAGTCAAACCCCTTTGCTTACCCAATAAAACACAGATGGACATTTTTCTGGTATCCTCTGCTTTCTCCCATTATCCATCTGTCATCAGCAACTGTGTCTTTTATTACATATCAATTTCTGCATCCAGTTTGAATGTCTGAAAGCTCGCTGGTGGTATATAAGGGTTCAAAAAGATCATGGAACAATTCCATTATCTTTCGATTCAATTTTCCCCAAAACTTTTGAAGTCTTCTCACTCTATTATAATTGTGTTTGAGTTATTGTCATCAAAACTTTACTTTTATGTAATATTAATGATTTCCACACTCTACTGAATCACTTTTTTTGACAGATATGGGTCTCTTCCATTAGTCCAGCAACTGTCTTCTGAATGCTAGCATACAGAGTATATACAGCATTTTAGCCATTGACTGGAATGCTTCATTTGGTATCCTGTCCACTTTGGGAGCTTTATTTTTCACTAATGTCTTTAGTCTTGCTTGGAGTTCTTTCTTTGAGATCACTGGTTCTAAATTACATGTTATCTCCCAAAATGTGTGGACATTAATCAATTATTTTCAGTTTAGGGACTATGGGTATTCCTTCCATTTTCTTTTGGTTCTTCCTATTCTGTTGTTATTATTTTTAATCCATAGGTTTAATCCTGCTGCAACTCAAAGCTTGATTCTTTTCTTCAGTTCTTTCAGTTGGAGAAATGCCAGGTATGTATTTTGCTTTGGAGTTTCAACTGCTAGGTGTTTGGAGTATTGACTATGATACCTGACTTTGTCTCTACTTCAAAGCTAGTCTTTGTAATTCCATTCAGCTCCTTTTACTTCATCATTTCTTTCATTCATTTCAGCTACGCTATGTTCAAGAACAAGTTTCAATCTGTTAGACACCCAGTTTGGACTTCCTCTTCTATCGCTTGAATGACATTTCTTTTTTCATGCCTAATATTTCTGATGTCATACCACAACTTGGCTCATCTTTGCTCATTAGTATTTTTGATAGTTACATAATCTGGTGTCAACTTGCGACTTGAGAGAATTAATACTGAAGATGTGGTGTCTGGTCTATCAATTAGATCATAGCCAATGCATGAGGCCTCTATGTGGGCTTTCCCCTGAGAACTCTGGGATATCTGTTTTTTAACTCCTTGGAAGTGGAAGAAACTCTCTGATCACTTCCTGTGAGGCATCCCTGAGGAGAAGCCACATGGACCTACCCTGATGCAGCCCAGGGAACCAGAGAAGATATGTGGAGACCCCTGTCAGTGTGGAGATGCTTACAGCACTGCTACATCAATAAGACTTCAGACCCATTGGTCTATGATTTTCCTGCATTCTGCATTATTTCTTGTGTTTAGTGAGTCTGAAGAGGACATTATAATTTGTTATTGGACATTTGGGGTAATATCAGACATGGGCTTGAACTGGACTGGATCAGGATGCTTTCTTAATGTACAATTACCCTTTATATAAACTCTAACACACATATGGATTTAGAGTAACACAGCATTCAATACACTAATCTATTCTGTGGTAGTCAGGGTTGACTAGAGAAACAAATCCAGAGATACTCATATAAGAGAAAGCTTTATATAAAAGAGCAATTTTACATTGAGAAAACATCCCAGCTCAGTCCGGATCAAATCTGTCAGTCCATCCTTATCCCATAGGTCCAATACGAGTCTATAAATTTCTCTTCAAATGCACACAATGCATGTAATCATGTTGAAAGCAGGAAGATCTCAGCTCAGGGGTGGAAGATCTTGTGGACACCATGGCAGTAGAAGCATCGCAGTGCTGGCATGGGTCTTTACATGTCTCCATCAGCTCCAGACCTCTGGCTCCATCAATGTAGCTCCACCTGGCTGCTCAACAGAAATGTCTCCCACAGAGCGTGTATATCTGGCCTCCAGTGAGCTATTTATCTCTCCATCATGCCTCCAAATGAGGTCATCAAGCTGCAATGTGATTGGTAGTCTAGACTTCACCCTGTCCTCAAGTTGACAGTTGATTACATAAGCGCCACATATTCTATGGTATATAATAGAGAATTAGTAGATAATCTGTACTGGGATGCTGGTCATGCCTTGATGGTAGAGGTGAGCTGCTAACTAAAGGGGAAAGTGTTTAAGCCCAAAAAGCATGGCTTTCTGCTTCCATAAAGGTCGACAGGCTTAAAGACCCTGGGGGGTGATTCTACGCTAATCTCACTGGGTCGTTATGAGTCAGGATAGACAAACTAGGGATGAGTTTGGTTTTGATTACTCTGTCTTTAACATTTGTCTTTTGGGAAAACACATTTTCCATTAAATTTTTAGGTATGTAAATTTTAGATAAGATCCATGTAAGCAAAACTGATATTGACATTCAAAATGTAATTTTGATTATAAAGATGTCTTCATTTCTTGATATAACAAATCAAAAAAATCATGATCAGAAGTCATTTGCAATTGTTGATTCTATTCTGTATATGTGCTGCTGAAGCGAGCATAATTCTATTCTGTTCCTTTGTTTTCATTACATTCCCAATCCTCTATTTTTTTAATTTGATTATTGAATTGTAATCACAGTCTATGTAATAATGCATTGGTGTAATTAAGGGAAAGTTATGTGTCTATAATACTCATTTATCAATAAATCAAAGTGTTAATTGAAGTGCTTCTGAATAAAACGTCATTCATTATTCATATTACTATTATTTTTTGCACCAGCCTTAATTACATTGGATAAATGGATCCATCCAAACTCACAGTGAAATGTATTTTTCCAGGAGAGAAAACACAGAGAGTTGCATCTTCTTATATATCCAAATATCACCAGAATATCTTTATGTAATTAAGTTTAATTTATTAAAGCTGAAAACAATACTCATATATACGATTTATTGCAGAAATGCAATTTCTTTGTTACAGATGTTCAGATTTTCTTTCACTGTCTTCAGAATAGCATGGAGAAGTAAACTTTTCAATTGAGACAAAGTTGGGGCTAGGGTAGGCAATAGGATAAGGCAGACATTAAAGGTAAAGGACTTAACATCAAGGAGGAGAATGGACACATGCCCATTTTTCAGTGTATGCCTACTTAACAGAAAATCTCTCTCTCTATAGCTATATTTACATCTTTATCCTTATCTATCCTGAAACCCAACCCTGCTGCCTATTTTGCTTCATAATGATCCGTAGGAGGGGGTATGGAAGCTCTTGAATGCTTTGTATACGTTGGAGTCAGCTACAGAAATAAACTCTGAATATTCAGACCTTTGAGTTCTAATGGAAGACATACATCAAAAAACATATGTAAAAAAGACAATAAATGGCACACACACACACACACACACATGACCCCTCACCACCCTTGATTTAGGTCTTTAATTTTTTTCTTTGTACAAAGCACATACGCTGTCCTTTCCAAGGGAGATGTTTGATTCAGCAGAGCGTGTGTCTCCTTTGAGAAAGCCCTTGGGGTTGATGACTGGCAGAAGCCAACAAGGCCTGGAGGAAGATGCTTCAGAATCTGGCTAGAATCCAATTGCTCTCTCAAATTTCAGTGAAGAAGACTCATGTTACCTTCAATGACTTTGAGTGAAAAGGTGTCTCTAGACATCTCTTGGCAAAAGACATCACTTCTCTAGTTTTTCCTTCTAAAATTTATATTACTGTCCCCCACCCCTTTATTACATCCTGTACGATTTCTTCTCCAGTGACATTTGCCATCGCTGAAATGGAGTGTGTCACTGGGCACAGCCCAGAGAGCTTTGATAATGACTTCAGGGACTGGGCTGTCATTCAGCCTAGTCAACAACCAATTGAGTTGTTAGTTTAACATTGATTGCAAGAGCAAATGTCTCCTTCAGCATTGATTTCTAAAATAAGAAAGTCATGCAATTATCGTGGTTGATTTTCCTGTTTTCCTCACAGACATGAACTATGACCTTCTGTTCGCTAAATAATACTTATAATAAATGAGGTAACACACTCAAAAGCTAATTGCTAGTGTTTATTGATCACATGTGACATGCCAGGCAAAGGTGTTCTGGGTACAGTGCTGTGTTAACTCATTTCTTTCCTTCACTTACCCTGTGATGTAAGGGCTATTGCTCCCAATTTGACAAATATCAAAAATTTAAACCCAGAGACCCAAATGTTGGATTGAGAATCTGTGCAAAAAGTGGTATCTGAATACCCATATTCTTGTTCCCAAACCTGTGCTCTGAAAGCCAAACATCTCTACCTGAGCCCTGACTGCTAATAACTATGCATTTTAAAAAAACAATCCTGTCATCAAGTCCTCGTGAAGAATTGTACTGTATGCCATCTTTCTTTATACAGTTAAATTTGCTAACAGCTGGAAGCTGTGCAAGGTGAAATCTGTCAGAGAAGGAACACTACAACTTTTCAGCTCACAGGCAGCAAGGCTGGGGAGCCTGGAGAAGGCCAGGGGCCGAGCCAGCTCTGCCCTTCCCATGCTACTTTCAATCTGGCCTGCATGCGAAGGAGAATGCCTTCCTGATTCTGCCATGGTGTGCTTGCCTGGCCTGCAGGTATAGCCTTATTACCACACATCTTGTTGGAAGCAGCCATGCTCCTGCAAGGTTCAGAGCACTAAAAGCAGGCCAGGCTGCTATGTGGATGCTTTCTCTGACTCTCACTATACAGGACCAGAAGGTGCTGTGGTAACACAACGGTATTTGCCTTTTCCAGGTGCTTCCAGACATGGCTCTCCTTTATTTCACCCATGTTATCAATGGCAGTTTCACACCACCCCCAGCCTCTCTTACCCTTGACTCTGCTGCCTGGCCATTTTCCTTCCAACCCCCTGCAGAGACGGTTGTGGTCCTGATCCCTAGGAAGAAGCATCTGCTGTCTATCACAGGCTGTTGAACAAGCTGCTTTCCAACAAGTGAGACTGGAAAAGAAAACTTTCAGCAGAACATAACTTTGGGAGACAATTATACAGAACCACTTTTTCTCCACACACTCAAACTAAAGGTAAGGGCCTTCTAAAAGTGAATGTTTGAGGAGGGGCTGCTCACAAAGAAAGTATCACAGATGGAATGGCGGGTCCTCGGGAGCGAGGTTTCTGGACTGGCAGCCTCTCTTGTCTTCCTGAACTTGATTTGGCACACCCCTTTCTCAGAAGGTGCTTTCATAGATCACATGCCAGAGCACGTGCCCCAAAGCCTGCCAGCTCCTTAGGAACCTGGTAGAAGCAATTATATATATGTGTGTTCACACATAGGTATAGATTATTTCTAGACCTTCATGTATACAAATTACATATACACACATGCACATATACACATCTACAGGTAGATGTATATATAAATTGCATAGTTTTTAGAGTGTATATCCTATATACAAAGGCATTTGAGGGAGACTTAAAGAGTTCATGGAAAAACGGAATTAAAAGAAAATGGGACATTCCCGCCCACATTTTGGAGCCCCTTCCTGCCTGTGCCAATGTACCATATCACTATACACACATATAATGCATTTTTCAATTTCCAAGAAGGTCCTGAAATATACATAAGAAGCCTTGGTGGCATATCGGGCTATGACCCGGGCAGCTAATGACAATGTCAGTGGTTTCGATGACCCGCTGCTCGGGAGGAGCAGGGGCACTTCTACCCTACCCTGTAGGGTTCGTTGAATCAGAATTGGCTCTATGGCTATGAGCTTTTGTTCCCTTTGTGTAGGTTTGTGTGATATACACAAGGATACAAAAATGCCTAAGCAGCATAGTCATGATAAACTATCTATATGATTTGCTTTGTTTGTATTCTATCAAAGCATCTTTCCCCACAGGGGTGGGGGGTGTGTGCATTCTGATTTAGAGTCCACCCCCCCCCTTGTGGAGGACTGCTACTTGGGGATGCCCCATGGGCCGCACACCTTAAGGTCAGCTGTGGAAACCACGAGTGGCTGCAAGGGACCAAGATGAGGCTTTCGACTCCAGTACAGATTGACGGTGGTGTGGCCAGCAGGTCAGGCCTCTGTGCAGCAGGGCTGCTGCAGGGAAATCAGCTAGCTTTCAACCCACGAGCTTGGCTTTGGAGTTTTGTTGTACGATGCACATATCACCATGGAGGGACCAGCTAAGGCTGCATCAAAATTAACTAAGGTTCACAGTCTACCATCATGTTATTGAGTCCCAGGGGTCTGGGCAAATGCTTAATATCAGGAGCCAAATATTATGAATTTCTACAGAATGATTTCATTGAAAAGTCCCTGTATTTCACATATTCAACCCTCCCATCTTCCCCTCCAATTTCTGGCAATCACTGATCTGTTGACTGACTCTCTGGCTTTGCCCCTGCCAGAATGCGACTTGGCTGAACTGAAATAGTCAGCCGTCCTTCCAGTGTAGCGTTTCCGACTTAACAGTGCATGTTTACATGTCTTTATTATCTTTCATAATTTAATAATGCTTGTTCCTTTTCTCACTGATGAATATTCATTTCTTTGTATAGATGAGCCACAGTTTATCATTTGCCTGCTGAAAAACCCCTTGTTTGCTTTAAAGCTTTTGGTCATTATTCATACAGCCACTACACAAATCCCTCTGCAGAATTGGGTGTGGACATACGTTTCCAACTTATTTGGAATAAGACACCTGTTTTTAATGTCAATGTCAACGAATATTTTCTGAGTGTTTTTGAAATCTTTTTCTTTTTTAATGCCTGAACATGTGTTCTTCAGTTGAGTGGAAAAAACCTTTGTAGTGTAAGGAAAGTCACCTTGAGTCTCATTCCACAGAATATGACCAGACAACGCCATGGAGACAGTTTATTTCCCCTAAGCACCTGGAGGGGTCTCCCCACCTATATGAGTGCACTGACTGATGAAATGCAGACAGCTTGTAAGTGCTTTAGGGTACAAAAGAGACCCACTCACAAAGGTAGTTTAAGTAAAAAGTTTATTACGTCTTAAAGGAAACCAAGTTTAGACAAAGATGCATCATGTGGATGGGGTGACCACTGGCATGAGACCACAGTGACATCCACAGGTCCATAGCTGTGCAGGGACACAAGGGGAACTGTCATAAAGTCATGATTGGTGGCACATAAATACATCCCAGTTGCAGATGGGACTACACTAATGGAACAGAATCAATGGGGACATGTATGCTTTGTTTGAAGAGTTTACAAGATTGATCCAGGGTCTTACGAAAAATGAAGGCCTGACATGATGCTGATGTCAGTATATCATGTGATCTGATAGGGCAGTGTGTGACTATCATCACGGATCCACCTGGCAAATCCCCAAGGTAGACTGCCCAACCCTCTCTGGGCCGGCTGAATGTGAATGGAGGTACCTTGTATAATGCATGTATAAACCGAGTTTTTCAGCACATTTTTATGCAGATTTTGTGGTAAAATTAGGTGCCCAGCTGATTTTCCTGCCAGCTTCTAGTTGAGTATACACAGCAGTACATTTGTCTATGTGCTCTGACTTAGAAAAAGACTAGTGACATCCCAGTCAAGGGTCAGAAGGAATTCAGTGGAGACTTAATGCACATAAGGTCTCTGCAGATGGATTTGAGGCTTTGACTTGTTATTCACAGCCCTCTCCAGATGGAGTGGCCAGAATTTAAGCTCTAATACATTAGAGCTCTAATACATTAATATCAGCATTTCTCACCTGCTAAGGCCTAAAATTTGATTTTACATAATTATTTGTTTATTTTTTCACAGTTGCAGCTTTACCTGAGTAGCTACTATCAGAAAGGAAAAAAAGAAAATTATGCTGCTCTTAGATATAAACTTGCCATAGAGGTCATATTTTTTGATACTGTACTGAATACAAACTAAGATTAACCAAAGAAAGAATAAACAGCACAGAAATAACAGAAAGCCTGAAGATCACGTTTTCTGACTACATAAATAACATGCAGGTCCAAATCGACTTCCTGTTAATTATCATTTTAAATCATCTTGGAACCCTCTCTGACTTCCATTCACTCATGAGAACAAAGAAACAAGTACACATTTGAGGTGGAAAAATTAGAGTGAAGCACATTCACTGATATCATATCATTCTCAACAGATTACACATATAAATATTGCCATCACCAGGCTTATTGTTGAAGCCTTGGTAATTTCTTGTCTTAGAACTTCATAGGGGACAATTGCTCAGTGGTGTCTCATTACACAGGGAGATCTCAGAAGGTCTCATTAATTTTGAAATTCCAATTGATGAGATATTCCTTTTGGTTTAAAAATGTCAATTTATCTGGATTTCCAGGCAGAAATCCTCTAGCCTTTCAAGACTCTCCCTTGTAAAGACTGACTGGATTTCTAATGCTGTTATTTGCTTTATTACAAACAAATAAGCATCCTTGAGTGTACAATAATACTTCAAGGAGTTTCATCTGTTTTAAGAAAGAAACAAAAATGTTTGCATATTCTTTGCTTTTGTGGCTACATCTTTAAAAAACAGAACAAAAAGAAATTAGGTTCTCTATAGTTTAGTGAAGAACAGGTGTGCTTTTTCTAAGTACCTCAGAACTTCAACTTTATCTCCATCAGGAACATTTTTATCTGAGTAATTTACATTTTATCCTTGGACAATCAGTATGGAAATGCTTCCATTTGCAAGTGGCCCAGTCAGTGAAAATCACAGCAACATATGTGACTCTATGTCGTAACGACTCTTTGGTGCGATGCGCCTTCTGTTTCATCAAACAAAAGCCACCAGTGAAAGAGAGAGATGTTCTCTTGTGTCTTTAAGTACGGAGTTCAAACCAGCAGTAATCGAAATAACATCCGTTATTTAAATCCACTGCAGCTGTTTGCCATTTGAAAATGTTATCTACTTTTAATGGAAAAAAAAAGAAAAAAGGGGGAAAAAACTTAATTAGCTTTCCTGATTTTATTTAAACTGCTGAAGAAAA
Source organism: Nesogale talazaci (assembly GCA_004026705.1). Lineage (NCBI taxonomy): Eukaryota > Metazoa > Chordata > Mammalia > Afrosoricida > Tenrecidae > Nesogale > Nesogale talazaci. Next base: position 71,160 of record PVJH01004024.1, read on the forward strand.
ATTTAAAAACATTCTAGGAGAATAGAAAGTACAGGGCCCCATGGTGAAAGCACACGGGACACACAATGCAGTGTTTTATGACTTTATTCAGAACCATATTTATTATTTACACCATAATAGCAATGCTTCCCCAGGGATAACATCACTCCGTTAAAACCATAGATTTAACATTGCTGTAACCTTGGCTATTTTCAAGTCAGCTAAACATGGCTCTAGAGATCTGATCTGTGGCACTTTCTCATTTAGCACACGTTTGAGTCTCGGTCTGAGTCTGTCTTCCTCTACTTCCAGTCTGTTCAGATTTTAATCTATTTCCCCCCAGTGAGCCTAGAAATGAATGAGAGTGCTCTCTCCCTCTCTTTAGTATTCCCCTTTCTGTAACCGCACAGTTACAGACAGTGAATAGAGCGCTGGGGCTAACCTCCTTTAGAATTGAAAATAACCAAACATCATCTGTCCACCTGATCCATTTTAAAACTTTTCTTAGTCAGAAAGAGCCTGGTAAACTGGAAACGACTTGAATGCAATGGGTTTGTTTTATGGTTTTATTTCTTTCCTCATTTCCATGGGTGGCTGGGATTTGTATTTCATAGTTTAGATGTCCTCATACAATTCTTATTCCTTAGGATCTTATAAATTCTTACCATTCACCAAAATATATTTGTCTCATGTTTTGATCTAAACAGCCATGGTGACATCTAATAGAGAAGTTGAATATTACATTTGTGTTTTAAGTAGTCCATTTGCTTACATACAAAATATGTTATTTGCAAAACTTTCTAAGGAGAGAATTCCCTGAGGTTCAGCACACTGGGAGAGTACATTTTGCGGTGATGTTTCCGGAGAACATAAATTTCTGGGTATCCTGTAAACCAATCAGATTGGCCTAGGCCAGTTTCCATTTTCACTGATGTCATTCATTGTGTCAGCTAATTACAGCCTTTACATTAGAAGCATCATAGCTGCAGTCGACTTGGAAATATGTCAGGTTGTTTTAATATCAGCACTTTATTTTGTTCCCTGTGTGAACTCTACTCTCCTTCTGCCAAGGAAGCTCTGTGTCTCATATTTCCATCAGTGTGGCTAGGTCTATAAGATGCCTAGGAATAGTTTTGCTGGGAAGGTAGTTGCTTGGGAATTACTGAGATTCTTAAATCTATAAATTCATCACGTCTTTCAAGAAATTGGGGAAATGTTTCATCATTGTTTTTTGAACATATTTCTGCTTCTTTCACTTACTCCTAACCTTTTGAGACTAATTTTATCTGTGTTGAATCTTTTGATATTGTCCCACAAATCCCTGAAACTGTTTTTTCCAGACTTTCTTTTGAAAATTAGTTTGTTCTGAAGATGGATCCTTCAACTTCACTGACCTTGCCCTCTATACATTTTTTATGTAATCAACCAAGTGAATTTTTTCTCAATTCTAGGATTTCCATTTTTGTTGTTTTTTCTGTGTCCCTGGTGATATTCCCTATTGATCTATCCATTAGTAACATGATTTCACGTGATTAATAATAATTAGTGTTGTTTAGAAAGCCTTGTCTACCAGTTCTAGCATCTGTGGTACCTCAGAGTCATTTTCAGTGGTTTGAATTTCTCTTGTAATTTGGGGTGTATTTTGGATCTCGTGGTGAATAGTAGTGTTGTAGAAACCCTGGACTTTTGTCTTTCTGCAGTCCATGCTTCTTTGGTGTTCCTGCTTTCCCAAGCATTCCCTGACTAACTGTGCACACCCTTTCTATTCAAGAGCAGGTCACATGCCAATTCAGTTCCTCCAGGCTACCCTGGGACTTCTAGTGTCTCCTTTGGAGTTTGTCATAATTCTCTGGAGAGCTGCAGATATAATTCACACACAAAATTTGGCACTCTGCTCAAGGTCTGTCTTCTTTCTGTACTTTCTCCTTTAATCTTTAGCAGCTATGTTTACCACAAAGTTTCTATTTCGAGTTTTCAGACTGGAGAAAGTTTTTGCTCTCCAGTGGTTTGGCTTCTCAGGCTAAAAGCGATAACAAATGGGAAACTCACTGTGGTGTGCCCATTTTCAAAGAATTCATTCCCTTTACTCTGCTCACCTTTGTTCGCTCTCCAGTCTCTCTAGAAAATGTCTCTCTGTCCTACGCTGCTAGGAAATCAATGGGAAGGTTGGTTCAGTGGGAACTGGCTTTGGCCTGTCTTAATTAGAATTATTGGGCTGTCATAGAAACCATTAAATCTAGAATCCAGGAAAGGCACTGTCATATCATGGAAAGATAAAAAATTTTGTAGTTAAATATCCCTAGGTTTGATTCGCTTTCTTTTATTGGTCACTAGCTTTGGTTTCAAGTAATTCAAACCTTATTCACCTGTGCTTTCATTTGTAAAGCAAAGGTAGGAAGGTGTGCTGTCTGTATACGGTAGGTTATCCATAACCTGTCCTCCAATCCTGATGGCATATTCTTCTTCATATAATTCAGTTTCTCTGATGACTTGTTCAGCATATAGATGGAATAAATATGGTGAGAGGATACAGTCCCGGTTCACACCTTTTCTGATTTTATACTATGAATATCCCCTTGTTCTCTTCAAACAACTGCCTCTTGATCCATGTACAAATTCCACATGATCACATTGTAGTGATCTGGATTTCCCACTCTACTTAAGGTTAATCATAGTTTATTATGACACACACAGTCAAATGCTTTTGCATAGTCAACACAACTCAAACATTTTTGGTATTGTCTGCTTTCAGGCAAGATCCATCTCACATTATCCCTTGTCCCATGATCTCTTCTGAATCCAACCTAAACCTCTGCTCACTCCTTGTCAACTACTACTGCAACTGTGGTTGGATGTTCTTCAGCAAAATTTTAGTTGGATGTGATATCAGTGACACGGTTCTATACTTTGAGCATTCTGTTGGGTCCCTTTCTTTGAAATGTGTGCACATGTGGATCTTGTCCATTTGTGGCCAAGGGGCTATCTTCCAAATTTTCTGTCATAGTGAGTCAATTCTGCCAGTGTTCATCAGCATGATGAGACATTTCACTTGATAGTCCATAAATTTCTGGAGCCTTGTTTTTGGCTAATGTTTTCAGTACAGCTTGAACTTCTTACTTATGTATGATTGATTCTCACTCATCCTCTTGTGCCTTCTCCAGAAATGGTGAAACATTGACTAATTCTTTTTGGTACAGTGACTTTGTGTGTTCTTTCCATCTTCTTTCAATGTTTCCTGCATTATTCACTATTTTCCCAAAGAATATTTCCACTTTCAAGATTGAAACATAGGGGCTGAGCCCCGGTGATGTAGTGGTTGTGCAGGGGACTGCGGCTCACTGAGATGGAGGTTCAGTTCCAGCAGTGGGGCTGGGCCTCCTGCTCCCACCACTGGAGAGCAGTGATGCTGCCCGCCCCCCCCCCCCAAAAAAAAGATTGAAACATAAAGCTGTGTTTTTCTTGAGTTCTTTCTGCTTTAAGATATGCTGAGTGTGTTTTCTTTTTGGTTTTGGTTTTGGTTTTAACTCTAGGCTTTTTCACATTTCATTTTAATATTTTACTTTGTCTTCTCAAGTTACCCTTTGAAGTTTTCCATTTAACTCTTTGACTTCACCATATCATCTATTTTCTTTAGCAATTCCACAATTAAGAGCAAATTTTAGAGTCTCTTCTGATATCCAATTTTTACTTTTCAGTTTTTCCTGTCTTTTTAATGGCCTTTTGCTTTCTTCATGAAATATGGTCTTGATGCTCTCCTACAAGTTATCTGCTCTTCTGTCATTAGTGTTCAATGCATCACATCTGTTCTGAGATCATCTCAAAATTCAGGTGTGTTAACTAGTTGTAGTGCATAATCTGGTGCTAACTTGTGGAGGGGTGTCAATCAGGTTGCAGCTTGATGACTTCATTTGGAGGTACTAAAGAGATAAGTAGCTTGTTGGAAGTGGGCCACACACACTCCTTGTGAGACATCTCTGTTGAGAAGACATGTGGAGCTATGCTGGGGCCCTGGAGGGTGGAGGAGCCACGTGGAGACCCACGCCAGGACTAAGGTGCTTACACTCCCACTGGAACCACAAGACTTCCACCCACTGGTCTGCGATCTTCCTACACTCAGCATCATTGCATGGCATTTGAAGATTGAATTTACAATATCCTTTAGACAGTGAAGAAACTCATTGTGTGAGTCTGAAGAGAAGTTTAATTTACAGACTGATCATAGACATATGGGCTACTATTAGACTTAAGGACTTGATATGGACAGAACTGGAATGTTTTCTTAATATACAATCACTATATAAAAGTCTTTCCTATACACTTGTGAGTATCTATGAATTTGGTTTTCTAGTCTACCCAGACTAACACAGCTCAAGGTTGTATTTTGACTCACATGGACTTGCTTTAGATTTCAAATTAACATGCATATGAGCAATAGATGGTGTGTTACACAGTCAGTCCCTGGCTGGATTTTAGCTGTTGAGATTGAGTTTCTCCATTTTCTCTTCCCTCATATGTAGTACCATTTGATTTCTGTGTATTCCATCTGGAGAAATCCACATGCACAATCAACTTTTCTGTTGTTAAAAAAGTATTTTCTATGAACAAGTCATTGCTTTTGCAATTATCTATAATGTGATACACCACTCAATTTCTATATAAATTAAGGACCATATATTCCAACTAATTTTCTTTACATGTTTTTACTTTCAACTTTTGCCTTCCAATCACCAAGAATTACCTTCAAAATGCACCTCGAATGCGTGTTTGATCAATTTTTGAGTAACTACATTGGTAGTATTTTTCAATTCCTTCCTCACTACTTTTGTATTGTGTGTACACATTTGAATAATAGTTGTATTGACTGGATTTTTCTGACCCTGGAGGTAATTCTATCACAGACTCAATGGCATTTGAAGATTGAATTTACAATTTCCTTCAGACAGCAAAGGAAACTCCAGATCTTTAGAATTTATCATTCTAGGCATAGTGAATCATGTGACTTTCTGATTAAAAGTGGCCATTATCAGTCCATTTATGCTGCTAATCCCAGGATATTGATCTTTGTGCATTTCATTTTGGTTTTGGTACTTTCTAATTTTCCTCAATTCCTACTTCTCACCTTCCAATTTCTGATTCTTAGCAGATAGATGTTTGAAGCTGCTTCTGCTTATGTGGATCGTGCCCCATCAGCAAATGAAGACCCCCCCAAAGCCCCACTCCCATAGATTTACCTGACTCATGTCACCACGGTCATCTCAATTCAGAGAATGCAGCTCCTCCTCAGTCACATTTTTAGTGTCCTTCAACCTGAGGGGCCCATTCTCTGGCACTCTCTGTCAGTGTTCTGCTTCTATTCATTAGGTCTTCAGAAGCTGACACTATTATGAAGTGGTGCATAAGATTTTCAGCAACCTCTTGTGAAGCAGGCAGCTGATTTCTTCCTGGCTGTCTGTTCTTAGTCTGGCAGTGCTGAGACCTGTTCACACTGGGTGGGTCTACTCACATTTGACAAACCAGAGACACCAAATTCAGCATGGCAGCAACACCCAAGCCACGGCCGTGTGCCAAATTCACAATCAAGTGGGAGTGTAACTGACCCAGAGCCTCAAAACCCCCTGGTGTGGGTATGACTTGACATCAACCTGGCGACGGAGAGTTTGGCTGGCTCCATTTTGTACCAGCTGTGGGCCTGAAGTCTGTGGTCCGAGCCACGAATTGCAGATGATAGCCTGGAAAGGCCTGCAACAATCAGAGCGCAGCCCTGCAATACCTGGCTTCATTCCCCAGCACAACAGGCTTGTTCCAACTCTCTGGTCATTTTGTGGGACAGAAATGTGTGTCATGAGGCAATTAGAAAACTCTCCCTGGCTGTGGCTGATGCTGGATTTTATCAGGTGTTCTTTTCAGAAGCGATGGAGAGAGGAGACATTTTGAAGAACTGAATGCATATTGAGAATCAATAAATGTGTCCCTGAAAGCAAAAAGATCAAATGAAAATCTCTGAAATGAACACCCATTTAACTGCCCTGCCCTGAGATGGCTGAGATGGCTTAACAGAAAAGCCAACTGTGGTTTGGGGAGCTGGGCCACCCTGAGAGATCTCAAATAATTCACAGGGTGTTCTCTGTATTCCTGTTTCATTTAATTGACCAGCAAGGCATCTGCACAGAGGGGGATGGACTTAGGAAATAACTGTAGACATGGAAGATAGCAGCTCTGTCCACCCCTGTTGCTGTGACAAACGTGGACCCAGTCTGTGACACAGGTCTGGCAACCATAAGCTTTACCCCTGCAATGAGAAAGCTGTTCATTGAACATAACTATTCATTTCTGGCAGATGAAATATTCCACTGGCATGTTTGATTCCAGCCTGTTCCAATACAACAGTAGGCTGAAAAGTTCTGAACCCTTTGTACAATTCGCATAGCATCCCTCTGGCCCACCATATTGATTGATGACTGTGGTGGTCATGTGCTTATGTTAATTTTATGATCGAAATGTAGGGGTGGAGTCTAGCCTGTTAATTTGAAGATAGTCATTGAGTAGCCAATGAGGCCTCTATGTGGGCATGGCTTTCTCCTGAGACTTCTGGGAAATCTCGTGATATTTCCCTCATGAAGATGAGAAACTATCTTCTCCAGTTGTTGTGAGTTAGTGGGATAGACGATTAATCATGGACAAGACAAGATGGTAGCGTCCAAGAAGCTGGAGGAGCCGGTGGAGAGACCACATGGCTTTGCCCTGATGGAGCCAGACCTCTGAAGCTGGGATGGCCACATGGAGACCTCTGCCAGTGATGAGCTGCTTCTGCTGTTGGTGGACCCTGATCCCTGGAAGCAAGGAGCCATGTGGAAACCCCTTCCAGTCCTGGGATTCTGCACGCATTGACCTGTGACTGTGTGAGTCAGAAGGAGACTTTATAGACTGATTTCGGGCATATGGGTTAGTATCAGACTTATGACTTTGAACTGGACTGGGCTCAATGTCCTGTTCCTCTTGTATATAAACCTTTTCCCTATATCTATATGGGTGTCTTTGAAATTTGTTCCTCTTGTCTATCAGGACTAACACAATGATCCAGTGCTGATGGCGCAGGAGTACTGAGCAGTTAGTATACTAGCAACCGCCTTTAGACACTTGTGCTCCAAAGAGTTGAGATAAATTCTTGGAAATTCACAGACCTGAAGTTCTGAGGGGTTCGGAGGCTAGAGGTGCCTTTGGGGTATCCATCCAGGAAAAGAGCACATGGCTGCTGTTTGCATTCCCCCCCAGAAAGGAGCACTATGGCAGCTGGCGGGGCCCTCTGGGAGTGGGAGGAAGCAGTTTGAATTGTAGGGGTATTGCCCCAGTATACATCCCAGGAGACATGGAAAACTACCAGTTTTGTGTGAAGTCCAGAGTGGGAAGTTCCTCTGCAGAGGGCTCAGGCCATGGGGCAATAATTCCAGGATATGGGCCACCGGGCCCTGTAGTCAGTTCTGGAGTGGCCAACTTCAATGGTGGAATCCCGGTGCAGTCCCTATTTGTGGTCAGGAGCCACAGAGCTAGTCCTCCACCAGAGTGACCCACAGTACCATGGAAGGCCACATTGCCCAGTCCTGTGTCATCCTCACAGGTGCTCAGATCTGAGACCATTGCTCGAAATTCTTGCCCACTGAAGACTTCATGCCTTTTGAGAAACAGGCATATACTGAGTATATGACATAGCCTGAATTTTCCTAATTGGCTTGAAGTGCTATTCCTCATAATCCCTTTTGATTATTTTCTAACTCTTCCAGAAAAGGTGTTGGCATTTTCTTTTTCTTTCTTTTTTAAAACTTTTCAGTGGGAACTAGGCTGTGTTTGTGTATGTGTGTTTATATAGCAATCATCATTTTCATTTTTGATAACGTATCTGTAATTTATCTTCCATGAGGCAGGCAGAAGGCAATGTGATCAGATGGAAGCAGAATGGCCAGTATATGCCACAGAGACAGAGATGAGAGTGATGTTGGACCCCATTAAGGAAGGTCACCTCGCCTGCTACAGCCCCTCAACCTTTAAGCTGGATGAGTCTAGGAGCCCCATTCTCAGAAGAAGCACGGCCCAGCTGATATCTTGATTTTGGCCAAGTTGATCCTGATTCTAAACTCCAGTCCATTTAAGAAGTATGAAAGAACGAATTTCTTTTAAACCCCCTTCTTGGTAGGCCTCCAATGACCGGCACTGTGGTCGTAGAGTGACCTGTGAGCTGGGCTGTGAAGCGCGAGGTGGGCAGTTTGAAACCACAGAAGAAGATGAGGCTTTCTACCCTCATAATGAGTTACAGCCCCTCCAACCGTATCCTATAGGGTGGCTCTGAGTCAGACTCCACTCCATCTCTCCTTTCCAATCCACATTCTCTAATACAGCCAGAATTATATTGTGAAATATAGATTTGATTATATCCATTTATACTGAATAATCCCTCTTTATTCTTGAATTTTAAAGTGGAATACTTAACTAAACAGGCACTCATAAAACATTAAAAAAATTCAGGAATTTAAAGTGGAAGAAAAATCAGATGAAGCTAAAGATAGTGCCTTATGTTGGCTAGCAGGGAGTTTGGCTGTGGTTAGACACCAAACACAGGTTTAAGAAAGGTCGGATGCTGTCTTGACATCTGTGAGCACAGCACTGGATTTAGAATGGATAAAGTGCAGAATCCAGAAGACCTCAGGGAGCACCAGCAGGTCGCCATGAGTCCGTATTCATTTGATGGCAGCTTGTTTGGATGTGGACGTGGAAAAACTTACAGTGCTGTCTACTGGGGAAACAATGAAGGTTGAAGAGTCTGCAGTGGCGGATCCAAAGGGAAGGGAAGAAGACAAAGGCCTGCATACCAAAGGGAGGACTGTGGAGATCCCCAAGGGAGAGAGGGCAAAGGCAGTAAGACTGAAAGGTTGACCAGCATTGAGTTGGGTGAAACTGAAGATGGACCTTAGGGACCTAAGAGGGAGAAGAGCAAGCAGGGGTGGAGGGATCTGGGTTGGTTAGAATATGGGGGAGTTGAGGAGCAATTTTAACTGTGGAATGCAGGGTGATCTGAAATGTAGATTTTGGGTCTCTTCTAACTCAGAATTTAATGAAAATACACACACACACACACACACACACACACAAGGAAGAGAGGGACCTGTAGGGAAAGGCTGCATCATCCTGGAGAATACATATATCAGCATAAAACGAATGTTGGTAAAATTACCTCGGAGTTTTGTCAAAGTCTACACTTCCCCATGGTTCTAGTTAAAAAGCTGCAGATATCATTCATATGACTGTTGCAGGGAGAATCCAACACTCAGTATATACTGCCATGGGGAACACTGATCACTGTGCTTTTTTTTACTTTGAATCACATTGGAGCCTTCTCTCCTGAATGTGTTCACCTCCCGAAGTTCTAACTGGAACATCCAAATGGAGACATTGAGCTGCCATATTCCCAGCCTCGGTGTGACCTCATTGTCATTGCTGCTGGGAAATCTAGGCTTTTTAACCTGTCATGCAAAATACAGACTTGCCATGAGTTGAAATCAACTCAACTCTAACCAACTTTGAAGGTTTTCCGTTTTCCTATATCGGCACACTCCAAGTTCTGATCGTTAATAGATACTTTCCATTCTTTCCTCTCACTTGAAGACATTTTCCTCAGCCAATGAAAGGCCCCATTCAGAAAATCCTGATACTTGACTCCCCTTCAAGCAGGCAGTTTATCTTTAGTCATGTTTCCACTGCCTTCTAACCCAAGGAGTTTGTCTTTCAGCGTCAGATCTGACAACGCCCTGCTGCCATGCCTAAGGCATTCACTTGCTAATTCCTCAAAAGTGGACAACCCATTGCTTCTTCAAAGTTTGGTTTTCATTTGGAAGCTCTCCTGAAACCTGCTCACTTTGGAGTGACCCTGCTTGTTTTCAAAGCACTGGTGACATGTCCTCCTAGCTGACAGCAATACAAACACATCCACGGTATGAGAAAATGGCAAGAGAGTGTCCATACTAAATAAATGTTGAAGCTGAAGATTATTAAAATATGTCCACAAGACACAATATATACTGCCATGACTATATCTCACTCGAATTTTGATAACATCCTAAGAGCAGATTTGACTCACTGAATGCTAATGCTGAAAGACCCGAAGAACTGTGGAATGACTTTTAGAACATTATGCATGAAGAAAGCAAAGGTTATTAAGAATATGGGCAAGTTTACTGAAACCCAAATGAAGGATGAGAATGATAGTGGGATAAAAGGAAAGTACAAGGAAATAGAGGAAAGAACTGGGAGGCAAAGAGCATTTACAGAAGTTTAAATAAAGGCACGCATATAGGTAAATATACTTACATATGGTGAAATAGATTTATACGCATATACATATAGGATTAGTACTAAGGCAGCATATGAACATTGGACCTCCATTCAAGTACATTCCCAATGCAAGAACACTTGGTTCTGTTAAATTGGCATTCCTTGATGCTCACCTTACTGACACAATCAATGAAGACAAATGTGTGCACAAGCAAATGTGATGAAGAAAGCTGACGGTGCCTGGCTATCAAAGATATAGCATCTGGGATCTTAAAGGCTTGAGAATAAACAAGTGGATATATAACTCAGAAGCAACAAAGTCCACATGTATGAAGCACACCAACATGTGTGACCACAAGGTATCGATGGAAGCAGTTATCAGGCATCAAGAACAAAAATCATATCAGGGCATGCCCACCTTCCTGATATGATCACTGAAGACAAATGTGTACATAAGAAAATGTGGTGAAGAAAGCTGATGGTGCTTGGCTATCAAAAGATATAGCATCTGTGATCTTAAAGGCTTGAAAGTAAACAAGCAGTCATCTAGCTCAGAAGCAACAAAGTCCACATAGAAGAAGCACACCAGCTAGAGGGACCATGAAGGTCAAAGGGATCAGGTATCAGGCATCAAAGAACTAAGAATTATATCATTATAAATGAGGGAGGGTGCAGATAGGGACCCAGCATCCATTAGTAGGGGGAAATGATGTCACCATACAGAAGGATCATGGCGAGGAGACGAGGCTTCAGGGCACAATGTAGCAATGATGAAACATGCAAATTTCCTCTAGTTCTAAAATGCTTTCTGTCTCCGACAATCATGATCCCAATCCTACCTTACCAATCCGGTTGGACTAGAGGATGCATACTTATACATATAGGAACCAGAAACATGGGGAATCCAGGACAGATGATCCCTTTAGGACCAGTGGGGAGAGTGGTGACACCAGGAGGATGGTGGGAAGGTGGAGTAGAATGGGGGAACCAATGATAAGAATCTACATATAATCTCCTCCTTTGGGGTGTGGACAGTGGGGAAGTGGGCGAACGATTAGACAGCATCCAACAAGACAAAATTACAGTGGTTTATAAATTATCAAGGGTCCATGAGGGAGGCGGATGCAGGGAGAGGGTGGAAAAAGGAGAAGCCAATTATCACAGGCTTAAGTCGAAGGAAAAAATTTAGAGAATGACGATGGCATCACAGGTATAAACGTGCTTTGCATACAATGGACGTATGGATGGATTGTGCTGAGTTGTATGAGCCCCCAATAAAAAGATTAAAAAGAAGAATATGGGAAAGAAAGAAGAAATCAAGATAGATACAGAAGAAACTCTGAAACTTGCTCTTAATCATAGAGTAATTAAAGCAAATGACAAAATCATGAAGTTTAAGAGCAGAACAGGAATTTTTAAATGACATCTAGAGAAAGCAATAAGAAGTATTACAGTGAAATGTGCAAAATGACCTAGAGAAATGGTAGGCATTTCAAGAAAAAGTTCAAGCTTCAAGTTGTTGTGATAAAACATTCTGTGGGAAAATACTGAGTGATGTTAGAAACATCAAAAGAAGATGGATAGAATACACATAGTCATGATACCAAAAAGAATCAGTCATCATTTAATGATCTTCAGAGGTAGTATATGATCAAGCTCCAAGGTGCTAAAGGAAGAAATCCAAGCTGCACTGAAGGCATTCATTGACAGAATGGCCAGAAATTGAAGGGCTGCCAATTGAAATGTTTTGATACACTGATAAAGCACTGGAAACACTCACTCGTGTATGCCAAGAAATCTGGATGACAACTACTTTTTCAGCTGGAAGATATCCATAGTTGGAACAATTACAAAGAAAGGTAACCCAGTAGAATGCTCAACATATAGATTATCATTGATATCAAATGCAAGTAAAGTTTTGCTGAAGCTCATTCAACAATGGTGCAGCAGTACATTGACAGAGAGATTGATTAAGAAGAGGACATGGGTCAATGGATATCATTTCTGATGTTTGGTGCATCTTGGCTGAAAGAAAATACCAGAAAGATGACCACATGTGTTTTATTGACTATGCTAAGACACTCAACTGTGTAGATTATAACAACCTTTGGATAGCCTTCAGAAGAATGAGATTTTCAGAACATTTCATTGTGCTCATCTAGAACCTGTACATGGATTAAGAGACAGTTTGTATGAAGAGAATAAGAGAATATGCACAGCTTAAAACCAGGAAATGTGTGCATTGAGCATGAATCCTTTCATCATATTTACTTAATCTGTGTGCTGAACTAATCATCAGAGAAATTGGACTGTATGACAAGGAACTTGATATCTGGATTGAGGAAGTCTTCTTGATTACCTTCACCATACAGACACAACACGGTTTGCTGAATTTGGAGCACTTGTTGATGAAGAGCTGGGATTTCAGGCTTTGGTACATATTAAAACTCAATGTAAAGAAAACCAAAACCCTCACAATGGATCATTGGCATAAATGAAGGAAGGATTGAAGTTGTCAGGGATATTTTCCTGCTTGAATGCACAGTCAGTACTTATGGACACAGCAGTCAAGAGGGCAAATGATGCATTTCGTAAATCTACTGCAGAAAACTTCTTTAAATTGTTGAAGAGTAAGAATGCTACTTTGCAGTGTACCTGACCCAAGTCATAGTTTTTTAAATGGCTTCATATATGTGTGATAGTTAGGTACTAAATAAAGAAGACCTAAGAAGAATCAATGTACTTGAATGATCGTGTTGGGAATGAATATTTAAAGAACAATGGACTACCAGAAGAACCAACACACCTGTCTTGGGAGAAGTACAACTAGAATGTTCCTTGGAATCTCTGATGGTGAGATTTCATTTCCAATGCTTTACCCCTGTTACTAGGAGACATAAGTCCCTGGAGAAGGGAAGACCCTCAACCAGATGGGTTGACAGAGTGATTGCACCATAGCCTCTGTTTCACCGACAGCTGTGAGGATGATCCTGGATTAGATCGTGTTTGGTTCTGTTATGAATAGTGTTGCTATGAATCAGAAACTAACAACAGTCATAACAACTTCGTGCTTTGAAGTAGCAGTCTTTAGCCCTAACAACAACAAAAATGTGCGCCCAGAGATCACATTAGAAAGCACTGATACTATTAGTGTGGTTAAAGGGGAATTTACAGCCTAAGGAAAAATGATGAAGGAAACACTTTTTAAAAATCAGTCTATTGCGGGCTCATATAACTCTCATCACAATCCATACATACATCCATTGTATGCCAAGCACATTTGTAAATATGTTGCCATCTTCATTCTCACAATATTTTCTCTCTCCTTAAGCCCTTGGTATTAGCTCTTCATATTTCTCCTCCCACCCTGCTTCCCCCTTCCTCATGAAGTTTTGATAGTTTATAAATTACTATTATTATTTTGTCCTATGATAACTGTCTGATGTTGCCCTTCACCCACTCCCCTCTTGTCTGTAACCCATGGATGAGGTTATATGTAGATTCTTATAATCAGTTCTCCCTTTCTGTCCCACCTTCCCTCCACCCTCCCAGTATCACCACTCTTACCACTGGTCCCGAAGGAATCATCTGTCCTGGATGCCCCATGTTTCCAGTTCCCATCTGTACCAGTACACATTCTCTGGTCTAGCCAGATTTGTATGGTAGAATTGGGATCATGATGGGGGAGAGGGTGAGCATTTAAGAACTAGTGGTATGTTGTATGCTTGATCATTGTTACGTTGCACCCTGACTGACTTATCTCCTCCCCGTGACCCTTCTGTAAGGGGATATCACTTCACCTATAGATGCACTCTGGTCCCCGATCTGCACCTTCCCTCATTTATAATGATATAATTTTTAGTTCTTTGATGCCTGATACCTGATCCCTTCAACATCTCATGGTCACACTGGTGTGCTTCTTCCATGTGGGCTTTTTTGCATCTGAGCTAGATGGCTGCTTGTTTACCTTCAAGCCTTTAAGACTCCAGATGCTATATCTTTTGATACCTGAGCATCATCAGGTTTCTTCCCTCTCTTGCTTATGTGTTCATTTGTCTTCAGGGATAATATCAGAAAGGTGGGCATGCAATGATATGATGTTTAGTTCTTTGATATCTGATATCTTTGACACCTTGTGGTCACACAGCCTGGTGTGCTTCTTCCATGTGGACTTTGTTGCTTCTGTGCTAGATGGCCATTTGTTTACCTTCAAGCCTTTAAGACTCTAGTCTATATCTTTTTTTTTCAGACTCTATATCTTTGGATAGTCAGGTGCCATCAACTTTTTTCACCACTTTTGCTTCTGCACACGTTTGTCTTCATTGATTGTGTCAGGCAGGTGAGCATCATGGAATAAGCAAATACTTTTTGTGGACTTGGCAGTTCTAAAACATCTGAAATTATTGATAGAATACTTGAGTGTCATTTGATACTAAGAAAATTAAATACTTATTCTCAGATGCACAGTTCCAGGTTTAACTGCCTTTGAAAGACACACCATCTTTCTGACAATACTAAGAGATTTTACTGAGAAAATCAACTGGTATCTAGTTTTACAGCAATGATATAGACTGAATTTCCTGTGTAATACCTCTCAACTAAGAAGAATTCTTTGAATTGGCTTTCCTATTGGGTTTCCTGTAAAAAACATACTTCAAACACAACTTTGGAACATTCTCACAAACAAATCTTTCAAGGTGTTCTTTCACAGGGTGCTGTGGGTTCCTGTATGGAAGCCAGCTTCATTGGGGCAGAGGTTTAGGCAACGCTAAGTCAGAGGAGTGCATTCCTTCATATTTCACTAGACCTGCTCTTCACATTGTAGCCTCTTCTCCCACGCCACCCTCCTCTCAGCAATAAAGCAACATGACAATCCCTTACTACTCAGTTGAGAGTTTCTAATGTGAGAAAAATATGCTGTTAGCACATCAACAGTAACATCAAGTATAGGAATTCCAGAGGCACTGCTGCTCCTGACATTTTAATGCTGAGAATGCCAGGGGAAACTTAGACTTGTCCCACCCCCAGCCAAGGTACTACAAAACCTTCTGCCACACAATCCCTGCACAGTTAATTGGAGAACACAGAACACCAGACTCCATCACTCAGCATTCTAAAAGGCTGCAATGAATTTCTTTGTGCTATCATATAAGATTACATCAGCTGGCTCTCCTCTTGCAATTAAAGAAGCGATTACTCATTATAGAACCTTTTTGTCCTACCTCAAAAAGGAAAGGAAAAGTCTCATAAAGGAAGGATAGAGGGAAATAGTGACATAGTCAGTTAAGGGAGGCACAGCTCTGTAGGTTCTGGATTTTTATATGACAGACTCCATACAGCTTAGTTTAATTGTTTTTAGATATTCTTATTTTAAAATAAAAATAGAGTAGATTGTGCACTTCTAGCTGTTGTGAGCTAGTGAGGTGATTTTGATGCTTAGACTGAATAGAACTGTTCCATTGGGTTTCCAAAGTTGTAAATCTTTAAGGAAGTTGACTCCCTCAACTTTCTCTTAGATAGCGGCTGTTAGGTGCGAACCACCCATCTTTTGATTAATTTGATTAATGGGTCCAAATTGTTGACATTGTGTTGAGCATCCCAGTGTGTAACTCAAGACACCACTCACCCTGCATTAGTATAGCATAGGCCCCCACTGTTTCCGAGATTAAAAGCTAAGTATATCATATACAACACACACAGAGGGAAAGAGGCAGGCAACATTCACAAAACTTAATCCTTCACAACAGTTCCATGGTTCATGAGATGCTCCAATGTTGCATGGTGTCCCAAAGAGTCACAGTGTGATGGAATATGGTTCTCTGGTACCATGTCAGAGACCTGTGTCACCATGTAATTAATCTCTGTATTAGTCTGGGTAGACTAGAGAAACAAATTCCAGGAGATTCATTTGCATGTAAGATAGAGCTTTGTATGCAAGAGCAATTGAATATTGAGAAAATATCCCAACAAAGTCCAGATCAGATCCATAAGTCTTATATTAGCCCATGTGTCTGATATCACTTTATATATTCCTCTTCAGATTCATGCAATGACACTGAATACAGGAAGATCACAGACCATTGGGTGGAACTTACTGTGGTATAAGCATCTCAGTGCTGGCAGGGGTCTTTACATGGCTCCAACTCTCAGGGCACTAGTATAGCTCCATGTGTCTTATCAGTTACAATGGCTCCCAGGGAGTGAACATGTGTCCCGCCTCCAAGGAGCTAATTATCTCCTTAGCACCTCCAAATGAGGTCATCAAGCTGAGGCCTGATTAACAGGCTAAACTCCACCCCTTCACTCATAAGTCTAAGTCCTACAAGATTATGTAACTACTATAGTCTATAATGTGAAAAGCACCAGCTATTTACCAAATTCTACCCTGTCATCTTCTTTTGTTGACAGTGAGGCTCTGTTGCTCCATCTCCCTAGCAGTAAGATAAAGTAAGCAAAGGAATATGTACAGCTTCTGGGGCTGGCCCAATAGAACCTTTGCTACCTCCTTTCCCACTCTCTCCTTTCCTTGACTGAATGCAACTCAGACCAGAGGGCCGATGGAAATCTCTTCTACCCACAGATATTTCATGACTCCAGCTTCTGTTTCTTGACAGCTTAGCTGCACAGAGTCTAGGGTGTTAAATGGATTGAGGAATTAGATAGAGTGTTTAGTTAAGGAAGGAAAATATTCACTTAAAGATAAATGGAAGAATAGCTATGTGCAGGCTGAGTCTCACCCGAGAGGATCTTCCCAGAAGTTATCCAAGGTGAGAAGGCAACCAGTCTGATTCTTTTCTAAATTGGAGCCTATGTGGGCATGTCCTAGGCAGAGAGTTTGTAGTGTACAGTTGCCAAGGAAACATGAGGAATCACTGTCTTGAAAATTCAATTTCAAAATATCTTTTCTCTTTGTAGGATCTGCAACCCATTTTCCTTTTATCCAAAGTAAGCTTTCCTGTCTTTTAGGTCAAACTGAAAAAAACTCACTACCACTGAATCAGTACCACCTCAGAGAGCGACGCTACAGGATAAGGTAGAACTGCCCCATGGGTTTATAAGACTTTAACTATTTACAGGAGTAGAAAGCCTCATTTATCTCCAGAGGAGCAGTTGGTGTTTTCAAACTGCTGACCTTGGTGTTAGCGAACCTATACATAACCCACTAGGCCATCAGGGCTCCACTCATTTTCTATATTTTCAGCGACCTTTGTTTCACTTTGTCAGGTTCAGTTTCTCTCTTTGTACCATGTTGTCAAATATCATTTGCTTAACTAGCTGACTAGTGTCGGATTCCTTTTCTAGCCCCTTTCTGCATAGTGTGTGGTCCATGTAGAGAAGGCACAATTGTCATCACCTGAGGCCTTCTTGGTGAGCTGTACATAATGGGGGCGGGGCTGTCTCCATTTCAGCACTACTGAGACAGTCTGTATTGGAACTTTCCCCCCCAGCTAGTCAATTCACAGACTGAAGTTTGAGAAGTACTGCACTGAGCCATCAACTCCCTGAAATGATCTTTGCTAAATTTCCAGTGTTAAGGATGTTTCAAGGAATTTAGCTATTGAATAAATTCTTTATTGAATTAGTAATGGTGAAATGTCCAGAGAAGCAGAAGCACAGGGTTTATGGAGAAATCAGCATAGTCAAGAAAAACATGATTTATTGTTTTCCAACTTTTTCTTCTTGTTCATACAACAAATATTTAATGAATGTAAATCATATGTCAGGAATGGTATACATTCATCAAATTATCATCTAGTCCTTGCTATCAAATTCATGGTAATATAGCCCAGAGATTTAAGATACAAGTGTCAGAGAACTAGCTGAAAATTCAGCTAATTTGAACTTTACTGTTCATTAGGAATAATTATCAGTCTGCAATGTTAGCCATAAACAATGGGACAGTTTATGAGACCAAGAACCTGGTCTTAGTTTAAGAGTCACCCCTTAAGCAGTAAGGGCCTTGTAGGGAGGAGCTCAAAGGAAGGCATCCATTAGGATATCTGCTGCTTGATGGGTACAGCCAAGAGCTAATCTTTTGGAAAAAGGCAAGAGTATAGAGAAGGAGAATAAGGTGAAATAACTGGGGGGAAATATCTCTAAATTGAAGTTAAAGTAGAAATCCTTCAACTTAGCTTATAAATCATTTAAAAATACTTATTAAAGTGTCTGTCATCCATCAACTCTAGGGAATGGTGCTAGATCTGTAACTTCTTTCAAATGACTAGGTCTTTTAAATTCTGAATTTTGAGTAGGTCTCAAAGGTCACAGCTTAGAAAGGAGAAATCTGTGGTTGATGGGGGATAAATATACTTCTCTTGGTTCACTTGCTGCTATGCAATGTCAAACAGCAGTGAGGAGAATAGCCTGGGAAAAAAACACAGACTGATGGAACTAGTAATCCTTAGCTCTAATTAAGCCAAGTACATCAAACTTTTCTGAACTGAGTCTATAAACTTATGTAATTAGATTTTTCTCTTCATAAAAAAAGCACTTGGGGTACAACTTCAAAACCATATGTACAACCATTTATCATTCCTAGAAATGTAAGTTTTTCTCAAAGGATCTAATTAAAGTTCTGGATCGCTATCCCTTTGATATCATAGAGATTCTGAGATCACAGAGGGTCTGGATATGCCTGATAAAAACTCCACAAACATTTGAACAGTTTGAGATCATTTAGCAGAGTCAATTTAGCTTAGAAGAAAAATTAATAAGACTACTGCAACAAAAATGGTGATGATTATTTGCTAATGTGCTTGGTTTTCTAAATCTCTAGCTTCATAATTTAAATTTGGCAGCACCTTGGGGGAAGTTACATTAATTTTACCCAAAGAATACGATGTTAGTCCTTGTATCCTAAGAGATAGCTCTAAACCAGTGGTTGGCAAACTGTGGCTCATTAGACATGCGCAAGTTTTTCAGAGTGAATGTGCATCTATGAAGTTATATTGAAAACCTTGAAGGCTATTATTTCAGATCACTGTGATTCCATTTGTTTGGAAAAAAAAAACATTTAAGGCTCTTGAGTGCTTTTACAATTGTTAGGAGGGACAGGATTGGTCTTTCAGTCTCAAGAGTTTGCTGACCCCTGCTCGAAACCCTTGAAATATCTTGAGTGAAGGGATTTTGGTACCTGGAGGAGTCCCAAGGGCATTCAGATTATTACACATCCTACTGTGATCCCGAAGCTCAGCAGATTGAAACCATGGGACAGCCACTTGGAGGGAGAAAGGAAGGTCTTCCTATTCTGTAAACCAGAGGTCCTCAAACTACAGCCCGTGGACAACATGTGACCCACCAAGGACATTTATCCAGCCGTTTTACCACCGCTGTCTTGCTTAGCAGTCGAGTTGTTGGGGGCCCGAAGTGCGCATCTGTGGAATGTGCGCCACACTCTCTGACTCCTCATTTCCTCTCAGTCTCAGGTGTGATCAGACGAGTCACGAGCTTGCTTGTGCAGAGCTTGCTGCTGCCTGAGAACCGAGGTAAGAACAAGTTAAGATTTTTTGTTTTGAAGTTAGGAGGTCTACTTTTTAAAAATTTTGCAGTTAGTAGTGCTTTTTTTGCGGTTAAAAGTGGCCTTTTCCTCCCTGAATTTAGGAGGTCTTTTTTTTTTAAGTTAGGAAGGCCTTTTTTTTTTTTTTAAATTGGTTAGTTGGTTGGGGGTGGTTTGCATCAAGTGATAACACCAATAGCACTCAGTGCTAATGCACTGTCTGTGCTAAGAGGTAAAGCAAATAGTCAGTGATTGGTGGTAATGATAATTTTAAGTGCTCAGTGTAATGCAAATGGTCAGTGCTCAGTGTTATCACATGTGGGCCGCAAACTGAAAATCTGCACAGAACCCCATGGGAACTTAATCCAGCTCTGAAGACAGCCAAGGAGTAGGAAACTCGATTTAATTGACAGTAAGTGCATTTATATTCTGATTGCTATTCACTTGTGTAGGATGTTGTATATTGTGTGTTTTGTAAGCCCTGGTTCACAATGCTGTGACCTGTGAGCAGTGAAAGTTCAGCCATATACTTGTATTCCAGTTCACAGGGTAGTGTGAACTGGAAAGGTGGTGGAGGAAACGATTCCCACACCACACCAGTGTGAGTCAGAGGTAAGAGAGAAGTTCCACCATTACGGACACTGGTGAGACTGAAATGATGTGAACTGGCAAGGCTGCATTGATGGACACTGATCAGAGTGCATTGATGGGCAGTGTAGTCTATTTGTCTCTGTGTGGGCAAAGTTATTGCTGGTATATTGTTTTTGTAGCACTGTATGTATATATTGGTATTTTACTAATAACAATTTGTAATCCCTTGGGAACAATTATATGAAGAAAGAAAAATTGACTCAGAATGTAGGGTACTCAAAGAACAGTAGACTTATGATTACTTTTTCATGCACTACAAGGAAAAAACTGTGTGTTTGATATGCAAGAATAGTGTCTATGTTCAAAGAATACAATTTGCATTGACACTATCAAACTCAACATAAAGATAAATATGATTGTTTAGTTAGAGAAGTGATAAAAGATAAAATATTAAAACTGACCAATACATTGACAACTCAGCAAAATACTTTTGTGAAGCAAGTTTTCACGTTTTGCAAGCAAGTTTACAAGTTGCCAAGGTAATAGTGTGCACTGGCAGATCATTTGTGGAGGGAGAATTTGTTAAAGAATGCCTTTCTGTTGCCAAAGAGATGTGTCCAGAGAAGGCCAATTTATTTACTACAATGAGTCTTTCAGGACCTTCAATTACATGAAGGATTGAAGAATGGGAGACAATTTGGATCAGCATTTGCAAAACTCTGCAAAAAAACTTTCCTTGGCATTCGATAAAAGTAAAGATATTCGTGATTCTGCACAACTTCTAATTTTTATTTGTGGGACAAATGACTATTTCAAAGTCACAGAAAAACTTGCTGCACCACAAAGTGTCAAAGGAACAACTACAGGGAGAGGAGATCTATGAAAAGGTTTGCCAAACTGTAAATGGTTTGGAGGTTGACTGGGCTGGGCTAAATTAGTCAGTTTGACAATTGATGTGCTCCTAGCATAGTGGTGTCTAAGAAAGGAGTAATTGTTCACATTAACCAAGAGATGGACAAACATAGCCATTCTCATCCAATAGCTATACACCAACAAGCGCTGTGTAGTAAATCACTGAAGTGGGACTCTGTCATAAAAATTGTTACATCTTGTGTTAACTTCATTAGTTAGTGTACTAAACCACAGAGAATTTCAGGAATTTCTGTCTGAGCTAAATGCTGCCTATGAAGATATTCTGTATCACACAGAAGTCTGTTGACTGAGTCACAGGAGAGTTTTCAAACATTTCTGTGACTTACTTCCACAGATTACAGTTTTTCTGCTTTAAAAACAAAACAAAAGAAGTATCAGAGCTCAATGATACAGGTTGGAAATGGCACCTTGCCTTTCTGACAGATGTAACAGAGCTACTCAACAGTTTCAATGTGCAACTTCAAGGAAAGGGGAAGCTCATCTGTGCTATGCAATCACATGTGAAAACATTTGAAGTAAAACTAAGCCACTTCATCAAACAAGTGAAGGAAGAAAATTTCTGCCATCTCCTCACAACTCAAAATCTGTTAGTGGAAAAACCATTGATTGGGTTGCACTCCCAAAGAAAATGTGTGGATTCACTGGAAAAGATGCAAAAGGAGTTCCAATTTAGATTTAAAGAGCTTCATCTCCATAAACAGGACACGGAGCTTTTCCATAACCCATTTTCTATTGACGCTGAAACTGTCAATACAGTTTACCAAGTGGAAAGGGCTGAACAGCAGAATTGTGACTCTCTCAAAGACACATTCAAGTCAAGCAGCCTTCCTAATTTCTGTGCACCTTTCCTCTCTGAGACATATCCTAAGATCAGGAACCATCCACTCAAAATGGCAACTATCTTTGGCAGCACTTATGTCTGCGAACAGACTTTTTCCAGAATGAATCATCCAAAATCTCCAGCCAGATCTAGACTAACTTATGCACATTTGCATCACTTGTTACAACTAGCAGTGACAAATATGGAACCGGACATTGACCATTTCATTGGCCAAAAGCTGACCCATAGTTCCTATTGAAATACTGGTAAGTTTGTTGATTTAACTTTACTTGTTCTTCATTTTAAATATTGTATTTGTTCCCATTTTTACTTCAAAATAAGATAGGTGTAGTGTGCATAGGAATTTGTTTATAGTTTTTTTTTTTAAACTATGGTCTGGCCCTCCAACAGTCTGAGGAACAGTGAACTGGCTGGTTCCCTTTATAAAAACTTTGAGGATGCCTGCCAAAAACAGTAACAGTCTGGGAAACCCACAGGGACACTTCTACACTGGCTCGTAAAGGGCACCATGTGCCTGCATCCACAAGATGGCAGTGAGTGAGGCCAAAAGATCAAACGGGCAAGTTCATGCTATTGAGGTGAGTCAGGGGAGGGAGAGCCAGACCAGAAAGATCAGTCTCTTATATCAGTGGACTTCAGGAGATGGGTAAAGAGAACACCCCAGATTTGTGCCCACCGCTTCAGCACACAGAAGAGATCCCAAATATCTACTATAATTTAAGGAGAACATTTATTAAGTTTTAAACACGAGAAAAAGACAAAGCTGTATCTTCTAGAGCAATGTTTCTCAACATTTATCATACTGTGACCCTTTCATCCAGTTCCTCATGTTGTGGTGACCCCCCCAACCATAAAAGTATTTTCATTGCTACTTCATAATTGTAATTTGTAAATATTTAATATGCAGGATCTATTTTCATTGTTAGAAATTGAATAAAGTGAAATCATAGTGATTCATCACAAAACAATATGTAGTTATACATTGTGAAATATTTATTTCTAATTACAAATAAATGAAATTTTGTCTTGAAACATGGTATAGCATGGGTAACAGTTTTAGTATAACAGTAGTAAACTACATTGCTACATTTTGTAGAAATATGTGTAAAAGTCCAACATTACTGAGCTGGTTGAGATAGTTTGTTTCTCACCAGATCAGCATATCTGCATGTGAGCTGACCTGCCTGGAGATGATAGAGGTGCGGTGTCTCCATTCCTAAAATCATGGGAAATGTTTTCTGATTCTCTTGGGTGACAACTGTGAAAGGGTTGTTTGACTCCCAAAAAGGTCACAGCTCACATGTTGAGAATCGCTGTTCTAGATGAAGGATATCATGAACTAGAAGTCATAACAACATCCAAGGTTTACAGAGAATCAGAGGTTTAAATTGGACATGAGGAGAAACAGGAAGCTGCCCCAGAAGCATAAATGATAGTAGATCCACGTGACAATTTCAGGAAGGACTTTAGAAATGGGAATGAAATCTTGATTAGGGCACCTATATATTATGCAAGACAGAAGAGCTTATAAGCTTGGTCCAGGCTCTTCTAACCAAGGGACTCCGGGCCTGCCCTCGGACTCTGCATGTGGCACACCTGGCGAGCTCCATCCAGGATGCAGCCACACAAGCTAGGAAGGGAGCCTGCTCTTCTTGGGTTGGTTAAGGGGTGGTGGTCACCCATCCTCTAATGCATTCTGCCGGAGGCTGACTGTTTTGTTCACAACCTGTTTAACAGAAATAATATAAAGGAGGTTTCATCTACAGGTTTCATCTGGCCTTTGGGCATTCACTATTCCTCATGCCTTCTGCAAACTTGATACTCAGGAGGAAAGCTGTAGCACACCATCAGATCCCAAGGGGGAACCCTAGGGAGTCTCCAGCAATCCAGGTGAGGGTAGTATGGCTTGGGAAAATGGTCATGGAAAGAAGACTGTTAGAACTTTGGGTCATGAGGCATCAATTTAAAGGAACACATGGAATTCAGAAAGGACAAATATGGCATGGTGAAGAATGCTAAAATGCTTCCACTACCATGCATGTGGAAAACTTGAACACTGCGTGTGAGAGCGCAGGTTGGAAATGGTGGTGTCTGAGGTCGTGGATGGAAATGAAGATGATGGAGGATGGAGGAAGGTGCCCTGCAACTTGTGAGGTCAGAGCCAAGGGACAGTGTACGACTTGTGTAGCTAGAGTCAGAAGAGAGCAGTGGAAAGTGGGGGTGGGGGCTATTGTCCTAGTAGCTGGCTCCAGACACATTGGCTATGACTGATTCACATGCTTGCTTTTTTTCTGTGAACATAAACAAAGGCAGCGAAAAGTTATTCTGTAAGAAGACAGATGGTGAAAACGTTCAAGTTAACAGGATTAACTTTAATTTGGGGAGGAGGAAACTATCAGACGAATTGTAAATTGTGATTTTTCAAATATGACATTTGTGGCAGTATTTTAGAGAACTCTTTAAAAAGTGTGGTTCTGAGATCGGTTGTCTGTCGTCATCCCCTGAGAGCGTTTCCCAGCTCCTCTCCTTTGCACCTTTTGTCTGCTTGACAATTCCACTGAAAGCTTTCAACTTCATCCCGTGCTTCATAATAATTCCCCAAACTAAGTTCCACCTCCATTCCTTTCTATGGGCTTAAAGTGTCTGCTTCCCAGTTCCTCTCCCGCTCCAGTGACTGCCACGCTTCTGAGTCATGTAGTCCAAGGATAGGACCGAGGCATGTCAATGACAATGGTACAGATAAATTAGTCAATGGACTAATACTTATCCAGTCCTGTCAGGATCAGCTCCATGGCTGCAGTGTGTGCTTTGGTTTGGATGTCTTTAGAGTCCATATGGCTGAAATATTCAGCTCCCACTCAAAAGATGAGAGGTTGAGATTCACCAAAAGGCACTTCAGAAGAAAGACACTGTGATCTGCCGCCCCAAATAAAACCAAACTCACTGCCATCCTATCTGTGCCCACACATAGCAATCCTGGAGGGTGGGAGAACTGCTTCGGTGGGTCTCAGAATCTAGGACTCTTCACAGGAGTAGAAAGGGCAGCCTTTTTCCTGGCTAGCAGCTGGTGGTTTCAAACTTCCGCCCTTGCAGTTGGGAGCCCAAACCGAGCCAGAGTGCCACCAGGTCTCCCTCCAAAACAGAAGTCACTGTCAATGTTGTGATGCCCAGGTCTACTCCAGAGATGATGTTGACTCAAAGACGATGGGTTTTATATGCTGTGAGGGCTTTCTACTTTGGTGACAGAGTAGGAAACTAAGGAAATGAGTCCTTCCCAATATATGAGAACTTGGTTTGTTATTAGATCCGGTTTTTTTTTGGGGGGGGGGGCATCACTGCTCTCCGCTGGTGGGAGTAGGAGGCCCAGCCCCACTGCTGGAATTGAACCTCCATCCCAGTGGCCCGCAGTCCCGCGCACAACCACTACGCCACCGGGGCTCAGCCCTAGATCCAGTTTTGTATTGGTGTCATTCCTAATCCATTTAATATTGAGAGGGGCTAAATTATTTCACACTTGGAGAAAGAATTTATGTTTCCATGCTGTTGCATTGCATTATATGGTCTAAAATTCCTTAGTCAGTAGGACTGTCAGTCTTTCCTTATTTCCAGTGTTAAAAGGGACACCAACTATTATGAATTTTGTCAATGCTGATATTGAATTAAGATCTCTTTCCATCTCTGTGTCACATTTCTGTGTAGTATGCTACATGCCCTCTTAGTCAATTTTTATTTTGGCAATTACATGACTTGCCTCAATATCATTGCTTTTTAGAACATATAAAATTATTTTCAAGTTTGGAAGAACATACAGTATAATGAATGCATATAGTAGTTTTTCTGTGATTATCTGTCAAACACAGAGCTCTGAGAAATAGTGTATCCTCATCGTTCATCGTTGTTTCTTCCTATTCAAATGTTCCTTCTCAAGTGTCACCAGGTCTGGAGTGTCTTCTGACTTATCTTAACTCACTCAGACAGTGGAAAGACATAATGGGTGATTTACCTTTTCTCAAATTTTAAATTCAGTCACATTCAGAATCTTATTTTTCTTGGAGTACTGTTATTATAGTGAAATCCAATTCTTCATGGCTGTGTCACCTTCTTTCCTTGCCTTACAGGTATCTGAGACCTGTTATTTCCTCATCTGTGATCAGCATCTCCCGAGCTCATTCGGCAGCCATCTTCCCTCTGAGGGTACACGTCAGCTGGGATGCCTGAGGGTACACGTCAGCTGGGATGCTGTACAATGATACAATGGTGTATGTTCAGGAACTAAACTGACCACCAGAATCTGGTAAAGTTTCATCATTATTTGTTGAATAAATTATTAATTACTAGTTAGCAAGTTGATTTCTTTGTCATATTCTTGTAAATATATGGGTGTGTATTAGTCCATGTGAACTAGAGAAATTACTCCAGAGATGCTTATATGTGTGTAATAGAGAACTTTACATCAGAGTAATTCTGTATTAAGAAAATATCTCTCCTAGTCCAGTCTAGATCAAGTCCATAAGTCTGATATCAGGCCATATATCTGATATCAGTGCAGAAATTCCTCTTTAAACTCATATAACACATGTAATTATGCCAAGTGCAGGCAGATCACAGGGCAGTGGGTGGGAAATCTTGTGGTTCCAGGGAAGACAGGAGCAACTTAGAGTTGGGGAGAGTCTCTGTGTGGGAGACTACCTCCAAGGCTGTGGCTTCCATCTGCATAGTTCCAGGTGGCTTGTCAACAGGAATGTCTAGTGTGGAGCTGAAGCACAGGGAGAGCACACATCTGCCCTCCGTGGCACCTCCAAGGTCATCAAGCTGTGACCTGATGGACAGGCTAAGCTCCACCCCTGCACTCTTAATAGTCTCAAGGTGACACCAGATTATGTAAGTAGCATAGGATGTATACCTGTTTATTAAGATGATGCATGGATAGAATTATTTACACAGATGCATGATACCTACAGGAAATCAATACTTTTCTTAACTATTCCTTAGCCACATTTTTCAACCACTTCACTAATAGTGCTCAAGTTTGCCAAACTTACAATCAAAGGGACATCTTAAGTTTCCTTCCCATACATTGTTTGACATTTCTGGATTTTATGCAGTCCTTAGTCTCTCAAATTTATTTGGCCCCATGTTCAGAAAAATATTTTACTCAGTAACCCCCTGGAAATTGAAAGTGATTACACCATAGGATAAGGTGTAGCTATCTACTTCTACAATATCCCTGCCATTGATGCCTCCGGGGGGCATCATCTACTTTAGGTTTATCCCTGGTACTCTTACCTCCGGTATTTTACAAGTATTACCACCCTCGCATGGTGACTATCCTTCTATCCTTTTTTCTTTTCTTCTATGTTTTTCTTTCCACAACTTCAGATTTTATTCTCACTCAAATAAAGTTTTCATTATGCCACTCAATCAAATTGGTTGGAATTTGTGTAGTTTACTCATTCCTGCTAGCACTGCTAGCCAAAGAACATGACTCCTCATTACTTTGTCTTTTGACATTATACCTCCAACTAAACAGTCTGTTTCTGTTCACCCAAGGGTTAGTGGTTTGATCTCACCCATTGGCTTTGTGTGAGACCAACAAGTTGATGTACTCCAGTAAAAATGACTGCGTAGGAAAGCCTATGAGAAAGTTCTGACCTAATGGGCCATGGTGAGTATGAATTGATACAATAGCACATAAAACAACCCCAAACTCTAACTAGTCTTCAAATAAACTTGTGCACCTTAGTCTTTACCAGTTTCTATATAGTATACACAATGCCTTTTCATCTTTTTATTCACACTTTTCCCTTTCTCTGATATTCCTATTACTTGTACCCATTTAAAACCCAGTGGGAGTTGGAACCTTTCCATGAAGTTTCTCTGATTAACTTATGAATTGTGCTCCCTGGCTCTGAATTCTAATAACTTATTCATTTGATTATAGGCTGCCTGCTCTGTGAGAATCTTGGCTCTGCCACTTAGATGTGTGACCCTGAGAAAGAAATTTAACCTCTTTTCTGTCTCAGTGTAAGCACATGAAATTGGACAAGGTAATAAAAGTGATCTGAAAAGAAATGGAATAAAACTTAAATAAGTTAATTCACCCAAAACCCTCCGGAAGAGTGCCTACCACATACATGTACTCAATCAGTTTTCTTTTATTTTATCATTAGTCTACATACTTCAGAACATACTTCAAAGCTAAGGCATTGGAGTTTTCCAAAGCATGAGGGGTAACCTACCAGGGTCAAGGTCAACTTTAAGCCATAATTGTGAGAGTTGGAAGGTAGGCTTGGGAGGATATGTGTCAAGTTTTTAGTATGAGTAGCAGGGATTGAGCAATGTTTTTTATCAGGATTTTTAATCTATAACATTCATCTAAGATTTCCAGGAAAGAATTATGTTGAAAAGCATGGAAATCATTCAAATCACCCATCTCAGAGCCCAAAGATTCCTTTGTGAGCCTCTTCTCTGAGAGTTGCTCTCAGTCTCTGGGTGCTTTTTCCATCATCTGATCAAGATATGACGGTTTTCTCTGGTTCCTATTGAAAAAAATAGTCATCAACCTTGCTTAGGTTATTGTCCTGAGTTAGAAGAGTAAACGCCATCCTGACTCTATAATTCATATTTCTGAAAGTGGCCCATGATTTCCGCAAGCCTTGGGCGAAAGCTCTCCAGTTGTCTGAGCTGGTTCTGACTTTGGGTGACCTCATGTGGTCAGGGTAGAATGGTGCCCAAGAGAGTTAAAGGACCCTGCAACATTCCAGAAGTAGCCCCCCAGGGTCTTATACCAGGGGACCTTTTGGTGCACTCAAATTGCCAACCATGTGGTTAAGGGCTAAGCTATTTGTGCTACCTTAGCTACTTGAGGACAATCTCTGAAGTTTTTGTAGTATTCGCTGAGAACCAGCAAAAGAGATTCAGAATGCAAGAAATGCTTTCCCATTTTGCCAGCTTCATTTCACCACTGATTTCTCTTGGACAGGAGAACACACTGTTCAACTCTAAGAACTCCATATCAGTGAGGATTGTGTGGTAAATGGGCTTGGATGTGCCTGCAGGCACAGAACCCAAGTGTCCATTAAGAGAAGGCACATACCAGCTTCTCACCAGAGTCTGTTTGTTAGCCTGCATGAAGGACACGTTGCCGCCTGGGCCACAAAGGCAACTCATTCTAATCTTGGAAGCAGTCTGGCCATCGATCTGTGTCAGCAAAGAAATAACTTTATCTCAGAGCTCTGCAAAGCACCTTGAGGCAAGGTTTCTTACCTCTTATTTCTGTAATTGTTTTCCACCAAATAAAATCCAGCCTCCCTCTGTCTGTCTTCCTTTGTCTCACACCAATTCAGTCATCTCCTGCCTCTAATATATTGCTTTCTATTCTTCTCACTAATTGTGTCTTCCTCTTGAACTCCTAGTTTCAATAAGACTCGCAGAGCCAGATTTTGCTGTTTATTACTCATGCTTTCTGAAAACCTATGTGCCAAAGATATTCTTTTACAAGGAGCACCACTATAGCCCTCCTTGGCAGGGTGATTGAGAATATTTGCAAACTTCTGCCTACATGACTACTGTAGGCATCGAAAGCCAACAGCTCCATGTCCTGTATTTAAACATCGTATTGCACACTTGCTTGTACTCTAGTTTGGTGACTGCTTGTCTTCTTCAACTCTAGAAATGACTACTCATAATTACCAAGGCATTTCGGTGACTGTATCATGGAGAGTATCAGTGTGTCAGGCTGAGTTATCTAGAGAAACAAAATGAATATGAGCTTTCTCTTAAGAAGTCATCGTTAACTAGAATCTGACCAGATGAAGATAAGACTTTGAGTTTGTGAATTGGATTGCATATTGCTGATGACTTTATGAATGCCCTGTCCTGACTTGACTTTGCTTATGGATACAGACTCACAAGGTTCCAAGTGGAAAGAAGATTCTTTTCATCAGAGAACATGCTTGTCTCCTCAGAGAACTGGGTTTATATAGGTAGGCAATAGAGAAATAGGACACCAAAAATTGGGGAAATAAAGGCATGAAGTAGTTGGCTTACAAACTTTTATGTGGGATGGGATATGTTACAGGACAATGATGTAGGTCTTTACTTAACTTCAATTGTTAAGTAGAGAGTATTCTTTGCTCACTTACACAATATTATGTTTAAATGAGGTTGGCACATTGTTAAGCTGTATATATTTTAGTTTTGTCCTCTTAGACACAAATATGATTTTACTATTGACTTTGTTTAAAAATTATTCATAACTAAAGAAAAGTGTCAATATTACAAGAGGTGGTTTGTGGTAATTGTATAATTTCGCATTAACTTGATGTGTATGGATGGAGTCTAGGCTGTCCATCAGGTCTCAGACTGATGGTACTTCCTGTGAGCGTGACTTCCTCATAAAGATGGTCTGAGGGACCTCCTGCCACCCCACCCCTGCTTTCACTTACTGCTATCCAGTCACTTGGAGATCTGCCAGAGTCACCATCCACAAGCCTTTGCACCCACTGACTGGTAAGGTTCCTGAATTCTGTCTCATTGTATGTGGCTTCATGAGTCTGACGAGGACCTTATGGATTAGAATTGGACTTAAGGACTTGAGTTGAACTGGGGTGGGGTGTTTCCTTGTTGTGTAATTAGTTCTTGATATAAAACTCTTTCTTATATACATAAGCAAAGTCATCCTTCACTCACTCAATCCAACTTCAGTCCATGGGTCTGATGCTAGCTGGAGCCCTCTTCAGCTTTCCAGAACTCCAGGCTGACAGTCCAGCCATTGAAGTGGCTTGCAGGAAGACCCCAGGCCAGTGGGTGTATTGTCTAGAGTATCCAAGGCAAGACTTTGTCTCCCCTATCTAGAACATGTCATGGAAAATGACACAATGGCTGGCAGAGTAGAGGGTCAGGGAAAAAGAAGAAGCCCATCAACAAGTTGGATTATCCAGTGGCTGCGGCAATGGGTTCAAAGCAAACACCAGCTTGTAAGGTGGAGCAGACCCAGGCAAGGTTTCATCTGTTGTTTACAAACGTGCTGTGAGTCAGAAGCAAGGCCACAGCACCTAGCAGCCACAGCAGCATCCTTCCTTTTCTATGCTCTCTTGCTCTCTCTCTTGGGTTCTCTCTGCGCCCTCATCACTACATACTCACTTTTTAAAGAATCCCTGCAGGCCTGCCTTGCTGCAGGTGCCAGGACTGGAGTTTCTCACACCGTGCCTGCTAACATAGACTGTACAGCTTCCCAGCTACTCATCAATATCAACCCGTCTAGGGGCTATGTTTGGGCGCACAAGCACTGGTGTGATTCAGTGCCTCCAGTAATACATAAGTTACCTGTCAATCAGTGGTTCTCAACCTCAAGTAATACATAAGTTACCTGTCAATCAGTGGGTGGTGGCCCCTTTGGGGATTGAATGACCCTTTCACAGCAGTAGCAAAGTTACAGTGATGAAGTAGCAACAAAAATAATTTTATG
This sequence comes from Nesogale talazaci, assembly GCA_004026705.1. Taxonomy (NCBI): domain Eukaryota; kingdom Metazoa; phylum Chordata; class Mammalia; order Afrosoricida; family Tenrecidae; genus Nesogale; species Nesogale talazaci. The sequence continues at coordinate 102,789 of PVJH01004024.1, forward strand.
GTTGGGGGTCACCACAACATGAGAAACTGTATGAAAGGGTTGCGGCATGAGGAAGGGTGAGAACCATTACTGAGTGATGTTGCCCTATCCAATCTTCCCGAACATCAGTCTAGTAGTCAACTGCATCAAAGTCATGTAATATGCCCAATAAAAGTCGATTCTGGAGTCACACACAACATTTGTTGGGTAAACTTACCCTATCTACCCTATCGCCCTGGTTTTGCCTCTTACTCCTTCAGAGTTCTCTTTGTTTCCCCAATTCAAAAAACATGTGAGACAGTGCAAGTTGCGTCCCTCAACTAAGCCATCATTTTGACCTGTTATATAGTGAACAGTGTCAAATTCTTCAATATATACCAGAGATGAAAACACTGCCTTCAGAAGTGTGCAGAGCTAAATGGAGGAAATCCCCCCCCCCAAAAAAAAAGAGCTTCATATTTTGATCTTTTTGTTGAACAAAGTCTCCTATGATTTTACAGCATTGTTCTTTGGCCCTTTTAGGAATGGGATACATATATAAGGTGGATTTATGAGGAATGGAAGTGTACTAACAACAAACCACTTATTGGAAAGTCACTCAAGAAAGAAAAAAAATCTACCACAGTATATGGACCAAAAACAAACAAACAAACAAACAAACAAAACACCCAAACCCAAGCACACTGCCATCAGATCAATGCCTTTTCATAGCATTCTTTGTAGGACAGTCAAACTGCCTTTGTGAGTTTCTGAAACTATAATTATTTATGGGAGTAGAGAGCTTCACTGTGCTCCCAGGATGGCAGCCCATTAATGGTCAAATGGTATTTTAAAGAGGAAAAATGATACGTGGATGTATACTAATCAATCTTTTTTTTTATTACAAAAGTTGTGGTCCCTAATGGAAGGAGAAAAATATTGGAGCGAGCCCATGAGAGTGAAGTGGTGGGGGCACAGGGCGCAGACAGGCTTGCTCATGAGGTCAGAGACTCACAGCCTGTCCCCGTGTGCTCAAGGCAGCTTCTCCCCGTTAATGACCAGCAGAGGTAAGAACTGATCCATTCGCCCCAGACTGGTATGGGGCAGCTCCACCTGTTCAGTTGACAGTGACAGCTCCAACGGATCCACATTAAAACAAACCCTGCAGAGTCTTAAAAAAATAATGATGGGGTTGCTGGAGAAGAATGGAAATAATGTGTAGCTTTCATCTGACACCACCCAGACATTAAAAACCCTTTGTTCTCCCAGTTAGTGTTTGGAATTGCTTGAAAGAAATGGTGCCTTCGCTGTGAGATGAATATCTTTGACACAATGCAAGCTGTTAACTCGAGTGTTCCATATTAATAAAAATGCATTCAGATTCATTGGATGCTAAACATTTCTGGTACTCTCCTGACAAATGTACACCTGTGGAGAAATCAATGAGGAGAGTGTGAAGATGGTATAATATTTTCCATCCTGGGGAAGCAATAGAACTCAATAAATACCAATTTAAACTGGTGAAAAATCTTGAGATCACAATCTGCATTAGTTATTAAAGTTTATGCCATGTTAAAATATATACTAATTCATATGGTTTTGCTTTTCTCTTGGTGAGTGAACTAAGGCTATTGTCTTTTAAATGAATAAATGTTTCATTTCTCTTTGTATGTTTCTGTTATTACACATTTGTTCACATTATATTTTCCATTAGATTTGCTTCCCTCCATCATTCACTTTAGCAAAGTCACCGATTCCTTTCAAGACTTTGCTAAGATGCTCTCTCTTCTGTTATGAGTTCTTGATTAAGTCCAGGTCATGGGTGTTTCTAGCTTTTCAAAATATGAACATTTAGAGATTCATTTCTCTCTCCTCTCTCTTTCTTTTTTGGGGATGAAGTTGGATGTTGAGTTTTAAAATAATAGAATTTCTTTGGGTTTTTTTTCATTTCCTATATAATGCAAGAACACACTGAAGTGTTTTAATATCAAAGTTTTCCTAAAATTGATGAACCTGGAATAAGCATTAATATATTCCATTTACATTTCTGTAATATACCAAGTGACGTTGGACTGGAAATCTTTCAAGAATTGGGTATGAGCTGAGGTTTCATGTGAAAATCAGCACACTGGTATGTTACAGTTTCACAGCTGCTGTTGATAGGTATAATCAGGCTAGTTTCAACTCTTTGTCACCCTTTTTATAAAGGAAAGAAACTGCTTGGTCTTGCCTGTCTCCACCAGAGCAGGCATGTGTGGGGCCACTTTGCTCATCTGTCTCAGTAAGGAAGAGTCTCCCTCTTTTTTCCCCCCGAATCTCTGATTAAGAATAACATCCTTTGCCCAGGGCTGGTCCTTCCTGATAACGTGGTTAGAATACAAATGGGTCTTGCCATTCTCACTGTCTTCTTTCAAGACAGATTTTTTGCCTCCTCGGGTTTCTGGCATGAGTGTTCAGTACATAAAATCTAGTATTGAAATAGCTTCTAAATTCAAGTGGAATACACTCGAGTTGACATTGTGACTTTTTGGGCGTTATTTTCATTTTCTTCAGTGTTAACTTGAAATGTCATATAAGCAATTGGTTGCACAGTTGTTGGCTGTGGGCCTGTTTTGACTACTTCTGTTCAGCATCGTCATGTTTCTCCCCGCAGATGTACACAGTTACATTCCTGTGTTTACGTTTGCCATGTATGTGGCTGAAAAAGGTATTTGCAGTAAAGAAGTCATTGGTCCTATAAAATTCTGTTATATAATATCCAGCTTTGTCTCTATTATCAAGGCCATATTTTCAACTACTGATTGCCTTGTTTCCAATATTAGCATTCCAGTCACCAATAATTATCAAGGCATACTGATTGTGTGCTTTCTCTATTTTAGACAGAAAAAGTTGGTAGAAGTCTTCAATATCTCATCACTGGTGTTTGAGATTGGTTCTTAAATATGAATAATAGTTGTATAAGCATCCTTTTCTCATAGGTGTAGAGATATTATCTTATCAAAGAAGACATTGTATTTCAAAATAGATAGTGAAATGTTCTTTGGTGGTAAACGGGTTGTCAGAAGTCTTTGATTTGTCATTATTGGCATAGTGAATCATATCGTTGTCCAATTGAAAATGACCTGTAGTCCATTTCAGTTCTCTAATGCTTAGAACATTAATTTTAAGCTTTCCCTTTACTTTTTTATGGTTTCCTCATTTTCCATTTTGTACATTGTGAATTTTGGTTTTGAAAAGGATTCTCACAGCTGTTTATTTTCTTTTTAATTCATTCCCCATCAGCAACTAAAAGTCCTGCAAGCAGTCTAGTTAGACAAGATAGGCTGGATAGAATCTGGAGATGAAAACAATAGGACTGATGGTTACAGGGTAGGGGACTCGGGAGAGGGGGAGGAGGGGGAAGGGAGTGATGTCTACCAGTCCAGAAAAAAAGGGACTAACCATTGATACAAAATCAGTGACAAACTGGGTGAGAGAAGTCCAGTAGGGATTGATTAAGACTAATGCAACAGAGAAAAAATTCTGAAACACAAATGGAGGTTGAGCATGATTGTGGGTCAAGAGAGAAGCAAATGGAAATAGAGGAAGGAACTGGGGGATAATGGGCATTTATAGAGGTTCAAATACAGGTATGTACATAGGTGCATATATTTATAAGTGACGATGGGGAAATAGATCAGCATGCATACTTATGGGTTTAGTAGTAGGACAGCAGATGAGCATTGGACCTCCACTCAAGCTCTTCTTCGGTGCAAGAACACTTTGTTCTATTAAACTGGAATTCCAAGATGCTCACCTTTCCGACACAATGACTGAAGACAAAGGTGTGTATAAACATAGGTGGTGAAGAAAGCTGATAGTGCCCAGCTATCAAAAGAGGTAGTGTCTGAGGTCTTAAAGGCTTGAAAATAAACAAACAGTCATCTAGTTCAGAAGCAACAAAGCCCACATGGAAGAAGGACACCAGCTTGTGGGATCACAAGGTGTCAAAGGGATTAGATATCAGGCTTCCAGAACCAAAGAGCATAACTTTGTGTGCTCACTTTCCTGATATGATCACGGAAGACAAAAGTGTACATAAGCTAATGTGGTGAAGAAAGTGGATGGTGCCTGGCTATCAAAAGATATAGCATCTGGGGTCTTAAAGGCTTGAGTACACTAGTGGCCATTCAGCTCAGAAGCAACCAAGTCCACATGGAAGAAGCACACCAGCCTGTGTGATCATGAGGTGGTGAAGGGATCTGGTGTCAGGCATCAAAGAGCTAAAATTATATCATTAATGATGAAGGAAAATATAGATTGGGGACCCAAAGCCCATCAATAGGTGAAGCGACATCCTCTTGCAGAGGGGTTTCAAGGAGAAGATAAGCCAGTTAAGATATAGGGTAGTAGCAATGAAATATGCAACCTTCCTCTAGTTCTCAAATGCTGCCTCCCACCCACATCATGATCCCCATTCTACCACATCAATCCAGGTAGACCAGGAAATGTACAGTGAAGTTGGAAACATGGGAAATTTAGGATAGCTGATCCTTCAATACTAGTAATAGGAGTGGTAATACCAGGAGGGTGGAGGGATGGTGGAATAGAAAGGGAGAACCAATTTCAGGGATCTACAAATAGCTTCCTCTCTGGGACACGGGCAACAGGGAAGTTGAGTATTGGGACACATTGAATTGTGTACAGTATGAAAATAATAACAATTTGTAAATTACTAAGGGCTCATGGGGGGGGTGGGCAGGAAGGGAAATATAGGGAGCTGATGCTGGGGGCCTGGATGGAGGGAGGATATTTTGAGAGTGATGATGGCATAAGCTTGTAAATGTGGCCTGCATACAGTTGATGTATGTATGGATTGTGATGGGAGTTGTATGAGCCCCCAATAAAATGATTTGTTAATAAAAAAAAGTCCTGCAAGCTTTACTTCATCCCTGTCAAGAAGGCTGATTTTACTTTGAAGAGGTGCATCTTTGTTGTAGTATGAATATTTCCTGAGGGTCTCATCTTGCACAATGTTGTACAATATTGTGTTGTTCTTCTTTAGATTTTCAATGGCCAAGCCTTCCAAAGTTTCCCAGCTTTTCCTTTTCCCAACCTATTATTGGATGGAGAATTTTGCTGCAACCTGCTCCCAGTAGGTTATCCTACTGGTATTTGAAACACCAGTGGCATATCTGCTAGCCTCCCAGTAACACCATGTGACCACAGATAAGTGGGGGCAAGTGGGCAAGTGAGCGGAGCATTTTTCACTAGGTCTGTGTTCTTCAACTATGCATAGTGGAAAGCATTAGGGATTGTACAGCCTTTACTCTGTCTAGCAAAGTTAAAGTGAAGACCCCTCAAGTATGTATAACCACCTTGACCAGTGAGTGGTATTTGGTCTCATTATCTCCTGGTATCAACATGGTATTCTTCTCCACATCAGATAAAATCTGGGAAATTTTCATAGCACCTTCTCCAACTTTTGAACTCATAACAAGAGATAAGTTTCAACAAGTTACACATGAATAATAGTGATACATGAACAAATTATTCCTCTGGGCATCTTCTCTGAGTGAAACAGATGCCTTCTTTAGGAAGCAAGCCAGGGAAGCCTCATTTTCCAGAGATCTCCACAGACACCAGAATGTTAAGTGATCTATTCATGATGTTTCCTTAAACATGAGAAAGTGCCTACGGCAACCCTCCATAGTGCCAGCCATCACGGTTTGGGAAATAAGAGAAACTAAGTGTTGATTTCCTTATCAATGGTACACACTTGGATTGCACAGAATACCTTTGAAAAGTAAGCTGTGTTTGCAATTATAGAGTCTGCAGGAGAAACTCACACCACGGGGTTTGAAGTGCCCAATGTGGTGTCTTGATGAATGATTGGGTTTCAAGTGCAATTTAATGTAGATAATTGCATTCTGCCCTTGTTTTTGAAGTGACTCTTGAGTACATTAAGTTCAATCTACCCTGACTATTCATACCACCAGCATGATGACATCCATCTGCCCCATACAATGACTGAAGTGCAGCTTTGGGATTGGGCTTGGGAAGAACACTGAGAAGCAATTGGAAACAATATTCCATTAAAATGGTGATGGGAAACACATCTTTTCTTATTCCTATTTTCATCTTTTAAATAATGTTTGTTGTCATTTTTAATTTTTTACTGAAATCAATCTATACCAGACTGGTCCTCTGCCACTGAGTTGTGTCTGATGTACAGTGATTCTATGGAATTTTATGAGGGTTTGAAATCTTTAAGGGAAAAGGTTGCCTCATTCTGTCCTGTCAAATGACTGGTGGGTTTGAACCACTAACCTATAAACTAGTAGCCCAACACTTTCCTGACAGTACCACCAGAGTTCCCCAACCAGACCAAAGACATCCCTATAGAAGGTAATAGGAACTTGAATAAATGTTCTCTGAAGAAATCTGAAGTGCTGCTCATTTTTACCTGCTGGTGAGAGATGGGCGCCTAATCTTAAACCTGGTAGGAATGCTCAGTGGGGGCGGTGAGAGCTTAAGAGGAGAGGGCATCACAATGTTAGTTAAAGAATACCACTATCATTTAACTCCTATTTCCATATACTTTTGTTAGTTGCCTCTTCAATCTCCTGGTGGTTTCGTTACTATTGATCTGCACTCTGAAGCTTGAATGAGCAACCAATGTCTGCTGTTTGTGAACCAGGTAAGGATCACCTGCAAAAGAGCACTTGGTTCATACTGTGTTCTAGGGGAGACTATTTAACAGAGAGGAACAGGAAGTAAGGCAAGGGTTATTAAAACACTGAGGACATCGGAGGTGAGAGAGAACTGATGCAGTGGATAGTCTCCTGTCTATGACCTCATGAATCCAAACACTTCATGATTGAAGTAGGACTATGTTTGTCTTGTAGCCATTTGAATGGCTACAAGATTTTTGTTTTAAAACCTGATTTTTTGTTTCTAAAAATATGATCGTTGTCAGTATCTACATGGAGGCAAAAGACATATCACTCCCAATGTACAAATGTGAAAGGGACAAAAAGCACATTTTTCTGACTCACTTCTGAGAATCATGTGTTCAACATTCTGGTTACCTATGAGGAGGTACCAAAAGAAAAAAAAAAGAATTTGTTTTCAAAGCTTGCATTTTATTTTTTCTATTTTATTTTTTAAATAAAACAACCTCATCACCTTTAAAGTATTCACCATTACACATAATTCATTTGTCAACTCTGCGAGTCCATTCTTGGAAACATTTTGCAAACTCATCTGCTTGGATGGCTGACAGCACTTCCCTCACTTTTTCTACACCTCTTCTAGGCCATTAAATCACTGTTCTTTCATGTCCCTGTGTATTCCTAGAAGCAAAAAGAAGTCACACTTACTTCTTTAGGTTAGGTGAGTGAGATACGTGGGGCAAGAGAAGCATGATGTTTTCTGCCCCAAACTGGCACATGAGATGGCTGTCTGAGCAGGTGCATTTTTGTGATGGCAAAACCAGTTCCTCATCTGCCACAGATTAGATCTTTTTTTTTGTCACACACTGTTTCACAATCCTTTCAGAACCTCTAAATAGAAAGCTTTATTCACAATCTGACCTGCTGAAACAAAGTCCAAATGCACTACAACTCAGCATTTTCTTCCATTTGGGAAGAGATGGATGTCTAGAAAAAGGTCTGTCACCAGGTCAACATTCACCTTGTTTGAAATAAGAAAACCACTCATACATACACTTGAGCTTTTCCCATAGAGCAGTCTGTGAAAGCTATGTTCAACTTCACAACAGATGCTATGGCATTTTTATGGAGAACAAACAAAATTTCACAGCCACACATTGTTCTCTTAAATCAGCCATCACACACAAAAAAATGAAGTTTGAGCAAAAGTGTTTTCAAAAATATTCCCTGTGATCAGAGGCAACTTCCCAGGTGACACCACTGCATGCACTAACTCATAGTGAGTTGCTCAATGCTCACATAGTTGGAAAAATGCATAGTACAAAAGTTCTGCTGAGTCCAGCACAATGTCATTTCTTTTTTTGGGGGGGACTCAATCATGTACTTGGATAGTTAGGAAAAATAAAGATTAATGCACATTATGTATCATGTGTAATAACATGTGGGGAAGTGAAAATTCTAAAATATAGCTCTTCAATTCATGTCTCTGGACACCCCTCCCCCGACCTTGCCACCCAATGAATGGATGAAACCATGTAAATATGGTGTAGAGGACCCTCTTGGGATAAGAAGGCCATCTCAGAAGCAAGAAGATAGAGACCCTGGCCCACCAACAGAGGCCTGTGAGAGCCCTGTGTGAAAGTGGTGGAGGCAACAGAGGCATCGGAAGAGTGGAGCTGCTGCTGAGAGTGGGCACTCCTAAGACCAAGCAAGGGGTGGGCTTCAGGACCCACAGAGGCAGAGACCAAGGACCTTGTGACTGAGAAGCTGAGGACCAGAGAAAGACTTGGCTTCTGCCTGAGAAAAGGTACTGCTTTGGGCCTTTGCAATGTATTATCAAACTCAGCAAGGCAGAGGGAGCCATGAGAAGAACATATGGTGTCCCAACAGGATAGAGAAGAGATAGAGGTTGGAGTCATGTCTGCATGATTGGGAGGAGAGATTACTTGTCTCTGCTGGGGTAGGAGGAGGGTATATGTTGCCATTTCCTCATATGTATGTATATATGTATTGCTGGTGGGATAAACTCCAAGTTATTTCCTTTAAGGATTGATGAAAAACCTTTCAGAGATTTTTTTAATTCCATGCCATTTGTATGCTCTTCTCTTTTTCTCAAATTCCTTCCCAGCTTTACACACTTAGATGTCTTGAAGTTCTTTATCATTATTGTAGCAAGCTCTGTCTTATTTTTGTTTTCACATCTGTATTTTTAAAGCATTCATTGTAAACAACCAAGGATATTGTCTGATTTAAGCATTTCTTTTTCTTTCCCCCTTTCTTAGGTGCACATTGAAAGAGTCTAACAGCAAACTACTTATGACTCTTAAATAAAATTTATCTTCTTTTTGTGGCTCAATGGCAGTCTATTTCTCTGCTCTGAATAATTTGAATTATGTGTTTATGTCATCAATTCAACCTATTCTATAAAATGTTTAGCGGTGGACCATGAAATATGTTTTATAGCCACACTTCTCAGGCAGAACAAATACGTGATTGACAGTTGAATTGTAGTACTTTGATAATTCCTATGTGACTGCACTAAATGATCCTTTATCTTGGCACATTGGGACCTTGATGGTCAGTCAGTTTTTCCACCACTTAGATCATATGCAGCATGATCATTGTGTGAGTCTGGGTAGACTAGAGAAACATATTTATAAACATGCATATGTATATAAGAGAGCAACTGAGCATCAAGAAAGCATCCCTGTCCAGTCCAGTTCAAGGTCATAAGTCTGATATTAGCCCAAACACCCACCACCAGTCCATAAGTCTTCTTTAGACGCATGAAGCACATGCAATGACACCAGGCCAATCACAGGACAGTGGATGCAGAGTCTTGTGTATACCCTGGTGGTATAAGCATCTCAGTACTGGCAGGGGTCTCCCCATGGCTCCTCCAGTTTCCAGGAGTTAGGGTCTGTCAGCATGCTGCCATGTGTCTTGTCAGCTGCAATGTCTCCCATGGAGAGAACAAAGAAAGAATTGTGCCCAAGAAAGAATTGCTACATTTCCTAGAATTCTTGGGAGAAGGTCACACCCAGACAGAGGTCTCATTGGCTGTCTTCAGATTGACAGGATGGACTCCACTCCTATACTCTTAACTGATACCAGATTAGGTGACTGCCACAATTATATATTAATTTTTATGTCTGATGTGAGCATCATCAAAATCTACTTGTGTGCAGGTCATGTGCTTATGTTAATTTCATGATTGAGATGTAGGGGTGGTGTCTAGCCTGTTAATCTGGAGATAGCCATTGAGTAGCCAATGAGGCCTCTGTGTAGGCATGGCTTTCTCCTGTTATGTCTGGGAACTCTCGCGATATTTCCCTCCTGTAGATGAGAATCTATCTCCTCAGTTATTGGGAATTAGAGATAGTGAATTAGAGAATTAGTATTAGAGATAGTGAATCACAGACAAGACAAGATGGCGGCACCTGAGAAGCTGAAGGAGCCAGAGGAGAAGTCACACAGCTTTGCCCTGATGGAGTCAGACCTCTGAAGCTGGAGAGGCCACGTGGCGGCCCCTCTCAGCGATGAGTTGCTTCTACCACCACTGGATGCTGTTGATGGACCCTGAGCCCTGGAAACGAGGAGCCATGGGGAGACCCCTGCCAGCGCTGGGACTCTGCTCTCACTGGCCTGTGACTTTGTGAGTTGGAAGGAGACATTATAGACTGGTATCAGGCATATGAGCTAATATTGGACTTAGGACTTTGAACTGGATTGGGTTGGGATGCTTTCTCAGTGTTCCATTCCTTTTGTTTATAAACCATTCCCTTATACCCACATATGTGTCTATGAATTTGTTCCTCTAGTCTACCTGGACTAACACAACTTGGAAAACTCAAAAGTTATGCATAGAATATAAGAATAGTGCTGATAATTGTAGACGTCTTCACCCAGAGGTCAGTAGCACACAGCTATCTGACAGATCATACAAGAGGGGGCTTCATAAAGTTGGTGGAAAAATAGATGTAAATGAAAATTTTCCACAAAGTTTTAGAAAGCACCCTTGTTTGTCATGTCTTATGACTCAGAGAGGATTTTCTATTCTCTGCATGGATTTTACATACAGTGATGTTTCTAGACATTTTTTCTTTATGAAATATAAAAGTGCATTTGGAACAAGATATTAACTTGACTTTCTGTGCATGCTTTAGGAAACACCCACCTACTCAGGTGGAAAGCAGTGCTAGGGGAGCACGGGTCATGTGTTTCAGGTGAACTGTTTTTTTCCTATGGAATTACCCAGAGCTTTTCACAGCTCTGTTTTATGTCATGCTTGTCTCTGTGTCATGAAGACAAGTGGACCTTCAAGCCACTCATGAAAGCTGTGATCACAATGAAATATCCACATGTCAGTGTTCTCTTTTACTCCATTCTGATTCATTCTGCCTGAGATTGTTCTGGAAACAGAGCCCTGAGTATTTAACGACATGGGAAAACAATACTTGGATCCTTTGAACTTTACTTATTCTTTCATGCTTCCTCTCTTTCATATTTTTTTTTCAGAAATAAAGACATTCTATGATACACCCTCTATTCTTAAGCACAAAATCAATCAACTCTTTGCCCACTCAGTAATTCACTCACCGTGGCCACTTAGTCATTAGTTTTCTGTTTTTCTTCTTCTTCTTCTTCTTCTTCTTCTTCTTCTTCTTCTTCTTCTTCTTCTTCTTCTTCTTCTTCTTCTTCTTCTTCTTCTTGGCTTTCACACCTGACACTTAATAGCAGGCACTGAAAACTGCAGGTGAGCCATGAGTGGCATGGGAAGGGAAGAGACAACACTTGTGTGAATGACGAGACTAGTGGAGAACTGAAGCCTTTTATTCTTTGAATTTTTGCTCAGGTAGGTGAGGATTTTTGAATTCTAGGTGAGAAGGAGAATTAGTCTGGGCACACGCACACGCACACACACAAATGGTGCTTATTTTCAGAGGATGATGACTCATCAGGATTCAAGGAAGCAATTTTTCTTATAGGGTGATGACAGCTTGAAAGTAAAGCTATTATTTTTCTACTAGATGCCTATCTGGTCTATTAATTATGCATTCAATATGCCATGTGCAAAATGAGTTAAGGGATAAGGACTAATGGATCAAGACAATCACCACTGTAAATAATGAATTATCTTCTCAATTTTTTTCATAACTTTATGCCAGTATTAGTGTAACATTTCTAGATTATTAAATATTTTTTACCCAGAAAACATTTACATCTGGAAAACAAGCAAATAGCAATTCAGTGTAGCTATCACCCAAAGGACTCAAATATATGCTTTAGTGTGAATTCGCTGATTGGTGGAACTACTTTCTACTTTCTACTAGCACTTCTAGAACGCACTGCAGTGGTCCAGTGGGTTATGTATTGGGCGGCTAAGTACAAGGTTGGTGTTACAAACCCCTTTGGCTGTTCAGAGGGGAGAAGATTAAACTGTCTGCTCCTCAAGAAAGCTAGTCTCAGAAACCCAATGGAACAGTTTCATTCTCTTTAGTCAGCAATGACTTGTTGACCCATGCATTTTTCATGGTGTTCAAGTGAGCCCAATCAGAACTCCATGGGATCACTGCCCTTTTGATTTAGAACCACACGCTTCTCTCTGCCACTCATTATTTCAGGATGTCAGGCCTTTATGATATTAAATGAATCTGTATTGTACCAATATAGTAGCCACTTCCCCTTGAGTGCATCCTCCTCACTGGACTACTAATCACATGGTTAGAGTTTTGATCCCACCCAGGCTACCTTGGAAGAAAGGCCCGGTGCTTTGCCTTCAAAAGATGACAGACTTGAAAACCCTTGGTCCTCAGTTCTGCACTATTTTCATAGGGTCAGCATCAGTTGGAATGAACTCAATGACAACTGGAGAAAACAGAAATGTTCAATACTTGACATGGGGTTCATTCAAATGGAAGTGTACAATACATACCAGATTTTAAAGATTTTACTCAAAGGGAAGTGTCATCAGTAATTATTTGTATTACTATTAACTGTGTTGCTAAATAATGAGGTACTTTGTCTTAATCTTTGTCATATTGAGTTAATTAACCTCTATTCCTAGGTTTCTAAGAAGTCTTCATTTAAGCGCATATTGGATATTGCCAACTGTTATTTCTTTCCTGCATCGATTGAAAACATATAGAATTTTTTTCCTTTAGCCTAAATGTTAAGGTTAATTACAGTGATAGAAATTTTGACATTGAACCAGCTTTATATACTTGGGATAAATCTCTGTTGACAATGATGTATAAAATTATATATATTATTTGACTTGATTTATAAGCACTTTGTTGAGAATATTTATGTTTTCATTTATGAGAATGACTGATTTTTTGTTTTCTGTGGTTTTTTTCTTTATAATTTTCTGGTTCTGTGTATTAGACTAATAGTGGATTTAAAATATTAGCTAGGTAAGATTTTCTCCTTTTTTCTTTTCTGAAAGAAACTTAAATGGAGGTATCCTTATGTTAATCAGTGCTGGTGCTTTTTCTTTAAATATGAGAGAGTGACAAACATTTCATGGGAAAATAATATTTTTCCCTCATATTTGGTATGTTTCTTTATCAACGTTAACTTGTCCATTTAATACACTTTTAATGGAATGCAGGCATGATTGTTTACATGTCATTCATGGCTGCTTTTTCAATTGAATGATAAAGGTGTATCACTATCAGAAACTCAAAAAGGTTCACAGATTCTAAAATGATAGCTATTGGACTTTTTACAGAAAAAAAGCCATCTTCTGATTTAAGCCATATTATTCACTATGGCAGCAAGAGCCACCCCCTCCCCTCAACCATATCTTTTGTCTAAGTATCTGAAACAAATGATCGGTATAAGAGAAAAAAATCACTACTTAGTATTCCAGCAACTCAGCAACATTTGTGGTACCTCTTCAACTTTACTCTTCTCTCTTCTAATTTTACTTCCTCCAAGTTTCCTCCCAAAGTCTCAAGAGGAGAAATAGCAACAAGATTATTTAAGATTCACAGCAGGATGGAATTTTGGAAATGGACACTACATAAAGCTGAATCATCTCAGTAGAGTACTTGAAGATCTGTATTAATATGCTTCCACAAATCCCTCAATGATACTTACTGGAAACATACTTTTATTCTATCTCTAAATCCAGTAAATGAAAGCATCTTATTGTTAGCTCTGCCCTTGGTGTGCGTGCCAAGTTTCTTGTCTGTTCTCCTCTGGTGCTTTCTTCTCCCCTCCCTAATGTGATTTTGTTACTGCAAATCTTTCTTCAACTGTCAGAGAAAATGGATTCGACCAAGCTCTCCGAATCAGACAATTCTTCTCCCTGAACTTGCAGCTTCAGCTTAAGTTGTTCCAGTTGGCTCTTTCTTGCCTTCTGAGGCTCCAATCAGGATGATTAATTTTTCTCTTTTTATCTACCTAGGAGGGAAGAACATTGTCAGTGGTCAGGAACTTTTGTGTTGACTTTCAGACCCCTTGTGGGTTTTATTTGTGCTCTTGAATCTCGTATTTCTTCACATAACTATTTTCAATCAGCTAGAGTCTAAGTCACTGGGGCTGACTGGGTGAATCATGACATCCAAAGCCATGGAATAATAGAGGTGAACCAGTAAACTCCCTAACAAAACCCCCTAATATCAAGTTGATTCCAACATCTATCGGCCCAATGGAAGCTTTCTTTATAGGAGAAGACAGCCTCATCTTTCTTCCTGGGTGCAGTGGGTAAATCTAAACTGCCAGTCTCACCATAAGCTTCCGAGAACTTAACCACACTCCAGGGCTTCACAGTGGTAACTCGAAACTAGAGGATAGATTAGTCAGGAAACACTGGTCAGAAAACATATTTCAAAGATAAATATTTGGGTCAAAAATTAATAACAAAACAGTTTCTATTATGTGCTGGAGTTAAACATACCGATGCCTTTAATGATAGAAGCATATGCTATTCTCTAGGTGTGTTATTAGACCTTTTGGGGAAGTTCTTCTAACATCTTCAGAAGGACATGCTTTTCTATTGGTATCCACTTCTGTTTATGCCATTTCTGGGGCAATATTTTACAAATGCTCTTTCTGTAATAAAGCTAAGAATTTTAAATAAGCAAAGAAATATCTCAGTCACTGATTTTTCACAACTGGGTTTATTTACACCCATATTATTCACCAACCAAAGTGAGAAAAGACATTTTCCTTTGGTCATCATTTTATAATAGATGCAACCACCACACCAACACGGCTGGCCTTAAGGCATGCATTGTGAGTGGGAAAGTGGATTCCTCCTTCCCCTCTTCCAGCATCTGAGGCAGGCTCCCTCAAGGCTTGGCTGGTGATTCTTTAGTGGAGGTCTCAGGACTGGGAGTAGCCATGGGTCAAGTTCTACCAGTCACACTTTAAATTCTTTGTTATGAAGGTCCTGGACCAGTCTTACAAGCTCTTCTGTCTAGCACCAAACATGTGCCCTGATCATAGTTTCCTTCCAGCTTCTGCATTTCCAACTATCACTGAGACAATGTACTGACCTGCCTCTGGCCATGGATTTGGGACAGTCTCCTGTGTGTGGTATGCCTTCTGTAAATAGCTGTGGCACTATGAATCTCCGGGTGTCACGATGGCCTTATGATGAGGGACTCTCCCATCTGGATGATGCACCTTGATCTTTCTTTTCTTTTTTTCCTATTTGAGGCTTAATGTCTGAGTCAGGATTAATTAAATGGCAGTGATTTTCTCAAACTATATTTGATGCTTGGGCTTCTTTTGTGCCCTTAAGCAAGACTGTAACTTTCATTCCCAATTGTTTGGATAGTTTTCTTTCTTTCCACTTTGAGAAGTAATTGAAATTATTAAAATAGCTTCTCTTTGATTTTTCATGATTTTCATATTCTAGAGAAGTGACACTTCACTGAATTTGAATATGTAAAACTTGATTAAATCTTAATTTAATGCTGACACATTTTCCAGGCTGCTAATTCACTCTTTATGTGAACTTGATATTCCAGAAAACATTTACTTTTGCTATGTTTACATATAAGATACCAGAATGAAACCTTGTATAACAGAAGTGAGGTTGTTATGGATGGAACTGTGCAATATGTGTATTATGTACGGAGGGTGTGACCTTGTGGGTGGAATTCCACAGGGGAACATAATTTTCTTTGTTATGTGAATGAATTCATAAACGTGTATTTTAAACCAATCATCTTTGCTACATAGAAAGAGCAGATCAATCCCTCAAGAACAAAACAAAAACAAAACTCCAAACTCACTTTATCAAGTAGATTCTGACTCATAGTGACCCTTTCGGGCAGAATACAACTGTCAATGTGGGTTTCCAAGACTCGAGAATGTCACATCTTTCCCCTCTGCAGGCTGGTGATTTCAAACTATTGACTTTATAATTAGTAGCCCAACTCATAGCCCACTGTGCCCCCAGGGTTCCATGGGTTAAACACAGAGAAAGAAATTAGACACTTGGTAGTGATTACCAGGGACCATGGGAAGTGATGCTGAAAGTCAGAAATTTCCCCTCTGAGAGGACATAACAAGCCTTCGCCTACAGCTAGCACCTTGAAGTCAGATGTCGAGTTTCCTAAACTGTGAGAAAGACATTTGTTTGTTAACCATTCCAATTGTGGTATTTATGATACAGCAGCACTGGGAAACACATTCCACCCACGAAGTCAGGATTTATCACACACCTTCTATCCAGAATACATATACTGCACAGTTCCATCCATAATAAACATCACTTCTGTTATACCTGGTCTCTTTTCTGTTTCTTATATGTAAATGCAGCAAAAGTCAATAATCTTCTGGGATATCATGTTCAAACAGGTAATAAATGATCCCACTTTGGGAAGATAGCAAGGATGCATGGGCACTGGTGTGGAAACCGCCAAGATCACGCATGTAGGTAGATACCTACAGTGGCGGGAAGACGCCCCCACGGGAGCCTGCAGGAAAGGATGTAGCTTTGAGAAGAGATTATTATAACTTTGTAGACAAGTTAAGGGTAGGGGGTAATAAAAGTGATTTTTATTCTTGACAACTTCATTTTATTCACTTGGAATTTGGAGGCAATAGCATAGGTTGATGGAGTGTGTGAGCTACGGGTTGTTAGAACAAAATTTTGTAGAAAAATTGATCGTGAGCACCTGTCAAAGTGTGTTAACTTATTAATGAAAGAACTCACAAGAAGATAATAGAGAATGTCAGTTCAGAGTGGTTTGGGGAAGAAGGATTCTATATATCATAAACAGCAACTGTATATATAAGGAACTAGGTTGCTAAGGACAGACATTAATTTATTTTACATTAGTTGCAAAATCTGATGAAGTTGAAAATGTGCCCTTATTATATCGGTTGGTTTGGGTTAAATAGGAGGGCTCAGCAATTATAATCAAGGTCCTTGGATGTCAGGCATGGATTCAAATAACAAGCTCTCTACCTGAGACACAGACCTGTGACAGTTTATCAGACACATCTAAGAGAGGATGGCATGTATTTTCAAGTATAGATTTAGCACAGCCATTCTAAATGTTATCAAACAGAGACGGGTAATGAAAGGTAATGTGTTAGGTTAGGTTCTCTGGAGAAGCAAAACCCGTGGTGCCTGCTGGTGTCTATAAGATGAGATCTGTCTTAGGAAATGGCTTATGCAGTTGTAGAAAATCAGTGAGTCCAGCTGGACTCAGGTTGTCTACCCATGGAGCCTGGCATAGACAGGCAATGCAAGCAGGGATTGAAGAACCAGATGAGTTCAAGGAAGCAGATGAGAATGAAAAAGCAAGGGAAATCAGGGCACAGATGAGGGGATGCAGAGGTCCAAAATGAGCAGAAGGATTCCACCATCAGTAGTCCCCTGCCAGCTTTGTGGATCAGCAGGAATGTAACAGGAGATCAAAAGCCAGAAGAAAGATCAGCTCCAGCACAAGGGGAAGGGCCCAAGAGGACTCGAAGCTCCAAGGTCTGTCTCTCTTATGCAAAAAGACTTATGCCACCCAGGAGATGTCCCCAGGCTGGGAAGCAAACTGAGGTTAGCAAACTAACCTCACCCAGAAGGGTCTGGTTGACATATTCCCTAACATCACAAGATTTTTTGAGCATATATTCAAATATACTAAATGTACAATTTTCTTATTTTTCAGGTTTACAAAAAATGTTTTCTAGGTTCCTTCTTTTGTCCTAGAACACAGCAGATATATATGAACAATAATCATTGAATCACTGGATTTCTTTGTGGTAAAAATCAATAAGAATTCTTTTATCACACATTTTATTGTGTGCTTACAGATATTACAACAATCCAAAATTCAATTAGATGGTACATTATTGTATAATTGCTTACACTATCATTTTCAAAACAGTTTCTTTCTTCTTGAACTCTTTGATATCAGCTCTCCTATATTTCCTCCTCCTTCTCCCCTTCTCTCCCAGGAAACCTTATTATATATTATTATTATTATTATTATTATTATTATTTCATGTATCATCCAATGTCTCTGTTCTCCTACAATTCTGTTATTCATTCCCCTTGAGTGGGGTTATACAGTTATCATTATACTATAGCAATTATGTTCCCTCTCCCCTGCCCTGCAGCCTCTTTTGATCCCCTCAGGGAATCTTTACTCCCATTACTATTTCTGAAGGGTTTATCTATTTTGGATTTCACGCATCAAAATAACTTAATTATACAAATGAACATACACAGGTCTCACAAGATCAGTGAGGTGAAACTAAGACGGCAATTATTAGGAGGAGGAAATATCGAGGAACTAGAGGATATTTATGTGTTTCATCAGTATTAGTAAAAGATATAGTGTCTTGGATTTTGAAGGCTTGAAATTAAATGAATGTCCATGTAGCAGGAAAGCAAGGAAGCTTACATGGAAGAAATACACCAGCATGTGTGATCATGAGGTAACAATGGGAATAGATAACAGAAATTGAAATATAAGCATTCAAAATCATGTGAAGGAGCATAGACAAAGTAGAGATTCAAAACCAGCTGTATGAAAATTGGACAGTGCTGCACAAAAGGGTCACAGGGAAGAATTCTTTTCTTAATTAATCACTTTTTAAAATTGTTAATGCAACAACAAATTGTTGTTATTCAGTATTGTCAAATTGGCCTGGGATTATAGGTATTCCATATACTAGAGAAAGACACAACCCTTCACCCCCCTCAATCATTACTATGCTTCAACCCATCCTTGCAGCCACTATTTTGATGCATCTCATTGAACGTCTTCCTCTTTCCAGTGAGTGTCTCCTTGGGTAAGCATGATAACCTGTACCAGAGAGAGATCTATCCTGATAACATGCTCTAATTACTTGAGATAGTCTTGTTATCCTTGCTCTGAAAGACCATGCTGGGTGCATTTCTTCCAACATAGATTTGTTTGTTCTTTTGGCAATTTGTGTTATATTCAGTTTTCTTTTCCAATACAACAATGCAAAGGTTTCAATGAATTCTTATCTGATCATCCATATTCATTGTTTAGCTTTTACATGCATGTGAGCTAATTGAAAATACAATTGTTTGTGCTTTAGCCCTCCATCACATCATTGCTTTGAAATACTTTCAAGAGATATTGATGCTCATTGATTGATTTTTGTCCCCTCTAATCTCATGGGCATTGATTATACATCTAAAGAAAATAAAATCCTTGACAACTTCAGTCTTCACTGTGCTTAATATTATGTTGTTTAATTAGCCAGTTGTGAGAAATTTTGTTTTCTTTGGGATAATAATTAAATCTACTGAAGGTGCAATATTTGAACTTCTCCAACAAGTACTTCAAATGTTCTTTACTTGCTGGGCTTCCTACTCCCACCAGGGCAGTGATGCCACAAAACAAATGTTCTTTACTTTCAGCAAACAGAATTGTATCATCTGCATATAGCAGATGATAAGTCTACTTACAATCCTGAGGTGGAGTGCTTCTCCATATAGTTCAATTTCTTTTTTTTTTAATTATTTTTAAAATTTTATTTATTTTATTTTATTTTTTTAGGCATCACTGCCCTCAGGTGGTGGGAGTAGGAGGCCCAGCCTTTGCTCCTGGGAGCCGGGATTGAACCTCCATCCCAGTGGGCCGCAGTCCCGCGCACAACCACTACGCCACCGGGGCTCAGCCCATAGTTCAATTTCTTAGGTTGTTTTTCAACATACAGATTGGATGGGTATAGTGAAAGAATCCTGATAGACACCTTTACTGATTTTAAATCACAGTGCCTCTTGCTCATTTTTGAATCATTGTCATTTGGCCTATATATAGCTTCAACATAACCATAATTATATGCTCTTTAATTTCTATGATTGTAGTGTATTATCTGTAAATTGTTATATTCTTCCAGAATAGTATCTCTCCCAAAATGTGAATTGTAAAACCAAACCCAGTGTCACCCTAAAGTCAGCAATACCACCCACTGAGGGGAGCTGTGATGATACAGGGGTACTGCAAGGGCAGATACTTACACTTTAGCCTGGAATGAGGGCTGTATAGTATAAATGCTTTTGGTTTCAGAACATGTGCCCTAACACATATGCATATATAGTGACTATTTGAGAATACATTTCTTTGTTAGGTTAATCAGGCAATGTTGGTTATGATGTCATTCAATGTTATCCAATCAGTTCCAATGGACAGCATCCCTATGAACAACAGAACAAAACAATGCCTGCTCCTGCATGCTCATCACTGAAAGCTTGCATATTCTTGAGCCTGTTGATATAGCCGTGGTGTCAATGTATCTTGATGAGGGCCTTCTTCTTTTCTAGCACCCTTCCCCTTTACCTCGCTTGATACCTTTCTCCAGAGACTTATCTCTTCTAATAACATGTTCAAAGGATATGAGATGAAGACCCATAATCCTCTCTTTTAAGAAGCATCCTGGCTGCACTTCTTCCAAAACAGATGTTTATTTCTCTAGATAATCTTGGTACTTTTACCGTCCTTTGCCAACGCCATCGTTTAAATCAGTGTGACATTCACCCAATTTGTACCAGGTCATCAAAACAATACCTAATTTTTACTTGAGTTTGGAGAATTAGTTATTATCATGGCACTTATAATCAGGGTTTTCTCTGAGGGGCAGTGGCCTCATGTGGAAATAAGAAACTACATTCCTTCCTCTTTTTAAACAATCATCTGTGAAGCAGCTTATTCTAAGTACCTATAGTAATAGTCATCTCATTCACAGGAATAAAAAATTAGACAGAACTCTAATTCTGAGAGTTACATATCCAGCTCATAAAACTTGTTAATCTTTTGATGAAATATTATAATTTTATTCCCTTGTGCTTATACTTCAGTAATTAAAAACAAAAACATGTAAAGCCAAGGGAAAATGTGTCAAGTGACCAGAGGGTGACACACTGTCATTCGTTTCTGCTTTATGTTACATGCTAAAATCCCACAAGGTATTATGTGAATTATGCAATTTCTGAAAGTGTTCAAAGAGCTAAAAAATAGTCAGTACACCTTGTTTTAAGTTGAGAAACAGAAAGGAGCTTTTCGAAGATGAACGTATTTCAGAAAGGAGAAGTCAACTTTCCAGAACATTGTCAAACACAATGCCTATTGTCTAATTGACCTAGCAGGGGTTCTCAAACTACAACCCAAAGGCCACAGGCAGCCTACTGAGGACATTTATTTGGCCCTATGGGTGTTTTTGACACCACTGCTGTCCTGCTCAGCCATAGACTCATCCCTCATCCTGGGCCCGCAGTGAATTTGCTCATAGTTTTTTTTTGTTTGTTTGTTTTGTTTTTTAACTATAAAGTCTGGCTCTTCAATGGTCTGAGGGACAGTGAACTGGCCCCCTGTTTAAAAAATTTGAGGACCCCTGTAAAGGAATGTGATTCTCCCCTTTTGGCCAAAGATACATCACACAGCTGATGATGCTCACCTAGAAACAGAGAAGAATGCAAGTGGGGATGTCAGTCACAAAGCAATGTGGAAATATCTTATTTAAGAGATTTGTCATTTAACAGTTTTATTGGTTTCGAATATATTATTTAATATTTTCATTGATATTATAGAGTTCTTTCTCCGCATATAATCTAGTTTTGTGTGTGTTTTTGTTCTTATTTGCATATTAATTGTGTGACATATTAAAGTACTTTGGGGTATATTATACTTAAAATGGTCATTAGGGCAGCAAACTGGTTGTTAAATTATTTGAATCCCAGCACTGGCTCAAGTGGCTAAAGTATATTTAAGTCCAACTCCTTTTGGCATATGCTGTAAGGAAGCAGACAGGGTGAGTGATCTAGTTCACATCACAAGATCACTAAACAATGACTTTTCCCAAGAACAGAGAGAGAGAGAGAGAGAGAGAGAGAGAGAGAGAGAGAGAGAGAGAGAGAGATCTCTCAGAACTGATATCTTCTTAGCTCGAATCCAGCTTGTAGCTGCTTAAACTGGGGGAAGATACATTTGCATATTAAAGCCATCTACTTGTGCAATTCTTATTGTAGAGCACCTGCTAACGAAGACAAGTGGTATCCTGGCCATGGGCAGTGGACGGGCTTTCCCATCCATGGGAAAATGTTTTGTTTAGCCATATTTGTTTCCTTATGCTTGTGTATCTTTGTATCGAGGCTACAAGAATTGTGACCTTTACCTCTGTTTATTGCTGTATCTTAAACACCCTCCTACATGCTTCTGCCATTCAGCAGACAGTGGTACTGTGAGGGAAGGTTTCTCCAGAGGACTGATTGCACTCTAGGGTGACTTTCAATTTGACAAGACAGAAGGGATTGAAGCTGAATACATATTTTTAGCCACTTAAGAGGATATATTGTTCTTACAGACACCAGTAAATAACCCAAATCAATTTGCTTTGAAACTGCTTTGAAATTGTTTCCTTTATTTCCTTATTCATCACAAGCAAAATTCAATTAAAAACCTGATAGATGTAAAGATGTGAAGCTCATGATGATGCCTGCATAAAGATGTAAAATAATGCATGGAAATCAGGATGAGTAGGATACTGGTAAAGTGAGGTGGATGACACGAACACTTAGATACTTTATACACATCAGCCTGCCTTCATCTTTTTAATACGACCTATGAAATAAGTAATACTGTAATCCATCCCTGTGAATGCATGTTACAAAGCATTCAATTTCATCCATCCATTTTCTGCAAGTACTAATATATTTGCTAGCTGGATCTGTTTTATAATCCATGATTTCTCCTACTGTTTTGTTAGCTAGATGGCAACGGTATGGGGACACCATTGCCTGTGCCTGTAGAAACATAAAAAAAATGCCAGTATACAAACTTTAGAAGTAGGAACAAAAACCTCAGAAATAATAATAGGGCCTCTTTTAAGCATCAGGATCCAAGAGGTGATGGGTATGAGAGGGGCAAATGATGATTCAGATGTCTTAAACAACCTTTCTGACTCAGGAATCAAAGTAGAGTAGCTTGAGACCATATCAAAGGCAGCATAAGAAGCCTGCACCAATGGCTTTCCATCCTTTCATGTATTATGTTAAGACTGAATCAGCAACGCTTTGATGACTTAGAGAACCATATTGTGTGAACAAAAACAGATAGGTGTGAATTCTGAATATAAAAGTAGTTCAGACTTGTCGTGAACCAAAGGTGAAAAAGTTACACAGTTACTTTGATTCATCTACCTATCTTCTTTTGTTCATGTAGATATGCATCAAAGTTATACAACATTAAAAATATCAAGTATCAGTGAAGACTGAAAAAGCTATCTAGGTAAATATAAAACCTTATATTTAGAACAATAAAGCACAGAGACATATTTCAACTGGTAGGTTTTTGACTTTGTTATGGGCATATTAAAAAAATAGTGTCTATCTCTAGTATCTTAACCATCCGAGACACACAAAAAATAGAAGCATAAGATATGTAATTTCCCCCCAAATCTTACAATGAATACATCGTGAATAAGCACTTATATCCAGGTTTATCTAGTATATAAACATGAGCAATTAAACACTATGATGAACACAAAGTGGTACAAAGATTGTGTAAAAGCTTTAGAAGTGCTTAGATTCACACACACGCACACTCACAAACTGGAATCCACTGCCATTGAGTCAATTTCAACACAGCAAGCTCGGGGCAGGGTGGTGGTTCAGGAACTGCCAATTTTTGAAGGAGCAGACAGCCTCATCCTTCTCCATCAGCACTGGTGGGGTTGAAATCCGATGTGTGACCCAGTACACCATTAGAATTCCCTCCTAGGGAACAAAGACTCCTTGCTTCCTTTCCCATCACTCTTTACAACTTAAATCAGTCACATCCATCATGACGGGCTTCCTGTTTGCCATGGTTCTGCAGCATTGTTACAGCATTGGGCAGAAGACAAAAGCATCAGTTTCAGAATTGGCTTCAGTGAAAAGCCAAGCAAGAAACCTTGGATCCATAAAGCAGAAGGTTTTGACCAAGATCAGAATGTTCATTTTCCTGCTGGAGCGATAATACTTGCAGATGCGATTACTGATAATGTTTTCCTTGGCAGTGATAAATGAATGAATCTGAAAACAAACATTTCAGCATCAAATTCATTAGTGGCAGCTGGATCCAGATACACAGATGGCATTCGGGGAACATGTTTGCCAGTACCTGCCTCTCTGAAATTAAACTCATCTCTGCCAAAGGTTAGCCAGTTCGAATCAGTGAGATACAAATCCCTGCTGTTTGAGAAAGGACTGGAACTTACATTCAATGACTTCAACAGAGGTTGACTCCAATGGTTGAAACTTAATTGTGCAGTGATTTGGAGTCTTGTATTCAATGGTAACTTGATTATAATTGTTGATTAAGCTCAATTCCTATTTACAAAGTCAAAATTCTAAACAGGATACAGATGGAAACATTAGTCAGTTGATCATCAAATCAGACAAACCTCCCTTTGAGTGGCTGACATCACAGATGTCCAGCATGTCCCTGTGACTTTCAAGATAATCTGGAACTCCACAGCAAGGCAATCTGAGCAAATCTTCTAAACCCCATGTGTTATGTAACATAAGGAGGTTTCAAATAATTTTTGGAAAAAACTTTTAATTAAATATTTTAATTAGAAATCTTTTTAAATTGCATGGGTCCACTATTTTTAAAAAAAACTCTTCCATATTAGCTGATAACATTGGTACTCTGTACCATTAATAAAATAACATGATCACTTGACATTCATGTAAGAAAGGTGTTTGCGTCTAGTTCATCTGACATGTAGAAACAGACCTGAAGGTAAGCAGATTCTTGGACAATTTTTTTATGAGAAACTAAACATATTCAATCATAAATAAGAGGGGACTGACAACAGAAAAGTGTGTGAAGGAAGACATCAGACAGTGTAAGATATGACAAAATAATGGTAATTTATCAGTTATCAATGGATCATGAGGGAGGAGGAGGGGCAAATTGAGAAGGGCTCAAGTAGAAAGAAAATGTTTTGAGAATGAGGATGACAACAATGTACCAATGTGCTCGACACAGTGATGTATACATGGATTGTGATAAGAGCTGCATGAACCCCCAATACAATGATTTCTAAAAGAAAAAAAGGCAAATGTGCAAAAAATAATGATGGCAACAGATGTACAAATATGCTCGATAAAATTGATGTGTGGATTATTTTAAGAGCTGTAACAGGCCCCAATAAAATGATTTTTCTTTTAAAAATTCTTTTGAAAGAATTGTGTTAGGTCTATTGTGTTAGGCCAGGAAAACAAATCCATAGACATATATGTGAATAAGAAAGAGGTCTTTATGCAAGAGCTATTACATATGAGGGAAACTTCCCACAGTCGAGTCTCTCAGGAGACGAGCGTTATGTATATCCTCTTATTCACATATGAGTGTCTACAGATTTATTTCTCTAGTCTTCTCAGACTAACACACCAATTTAAAACAAATAGATAAAAATTATCCCTTTTATATGGTGTCATTTACCTGGCTTGCAGATAAATTATTAAATTGCTTCTCTGAAAGAACTCTAAGCATCATGAATAATTCTGATGAAGAGACAAAATGAAGATGTGTCTTTATCGTCATTTTATAGGATAAGAAGAAATTATTACATAGAATGTCTCTATGTAGATATTGTTACTTTTGGCCAAAAAGCAGACCATGAGCTGCCTATGTAATAGACCATCAATTGCTCCTATGTCAGTTCAGGTAGAAGTTGAGGAAAATTAAAACCATTTGGCTCAAGAGAGCCAAAATATAACCTTGAGCCAATCCCAAGAATTTTGAGAGCATACAAAGAAGATATTTTCTTCATTGAACACTAACGACAGGAGACCTGATGAGGTATGGGGAAATAGCAAGAACACTGTGCATGAAGGAAGCGAAAAGCCATGAAAAGGAGAGAAAAGATTAAAGTAGATGTCAGGAAAAAAAAAACAACTCTTGAACTTGCTTCTAGCCATAACGTTGCTAAAGATAATGGAAGAAACAAACTAGATAGAAAATTTCAAATGGCCTCTGGAGTACACAAAGTACGGAATTATAGTGAAATGTGCAAAGATTTAAGGTTAGAAAATTAAAAAGGTCAAAAACACAACATATCTTAAACTGCAGAACTCAAGAAACAATTCATGTCTTTAGATGCAAGATTGAGAGTCTAAGAAAAAAAATCTGAAAACAGAAAGAGTATGGATAAAATATTGAATGATCTAGGAAACATCTAAAGAAGATATAAAGAATAGAAAGTCACCGAATCCAAAAATGTTTATCGATATTTCACCATTTCAGGAGGTGACATATAATCAAGAATCAATGGGCTAAAAGAAGACTGAGCTTTCTAATCCTGTAAAGTAAACAGGGAAAGTGTCAGAAAAATACACGGGCTCCCTATGCGCCAGCATTGGCTCCATGGCAGCAAATGGGTTGGTTGAACAACCCGAACTACTACTCCTATGAGAAGGCAGCTCTTCCTCAATCAAATGTTGATTGCTTTCCAGCCCCCAGGGGCTTCTCTTTTGACACTGTCTTCCTTAGCACTGTGGACTCTTGCTTTATTTCTTTAACGTTGGCAAGACCTAGTATTTGAAATTAGTGAATTGTTTGTTTTCTGACTTTTGTCAATGGAATAGATTGTACCTCCTTCAAGACACCAGCTGAAGTCCTCACTCCTGCACTTGGGAAAGTAACCTAATTTGGGGAGACAGGGTTCTTCTTTCCAGTTGTCAACTGTTCTTCTTTCCAGTTGTCAACAATGCATCTGCGTTGTTCACTGGAAGAGGACAGGTTATCTTCTCAGGCTTCTTATCAGAGAGATGGGGAGTCACTGAGGAAGAGGAATAGGCCAAGAATCACCAAGAAACTATAGGAAACAGGGCCACAATAGGCCTCTTTCACTCACAGGGCATGAGTACATTTTGTCTCCAACCTGAATTCAGACTTGCAACTTCCAACAAATGGTACTGTGGTTAAACTCTCAGTTGCTGTCGAAGATATCAATGAATTGAACACACCAGCTACTGACTTTGAGGGTAGAGAAAGATGTGGATGCCAACCTCTTTAAAGATTATGCCTTTGGACCCCCCGTAGGGAGATGGCTCCCAAACTGTAAGCAAATAAACACTTTTTCAGCATAATGGTATTTTTTATGGCAGCCAGAGGAGACTATTACAACTGCCTGTAACCACATTGATGTGGTGCCCATAAAAAAAAAAATAGGTCCATGCTTTGAATACTGTGAATTAATTTCTCATGTCTTTGCTGTATCTTTGTTTTTGTTTATTCGCTAAGTATATATTATAATGTTCCTCTTCTCTACACAAAGAAAGGTCATTTTCAAAGATCCTTTTCCGTTCAGCACTTACCTCATTACTTACATTCGCACAAATAAACACTTAACAGGATCCAAATTATTTCAATGCAGAAGGTCAACTCAGGAGCAACTTGGACAAATTTGAAAACTTTGCCCACTCGGACACAAAAGTAATTGCTTTTATCTGAAGATTAAACCCTTTAATTTAATGGCTATGCATTGAAAATGTTAGCATGCATTTTTAACTTTGGATTTCTCAGTAGAAACATGTCAGAGGGTGTATGTTGATCAGTTAATCAATACTGTACAAACAGTAGAAATTAATGCTGTTACCGTGTTGTCAGGTAGCTATTTCTTCGTTGATGGGTTTCAAGAGGTGTTGAGGGTTTTGGTTAGTGGATCTTTGTTGATTTCCAATGGTTTTTAGAATGTCATCGCTATGGAGAGTGTCAATATCCTTTAAGATTTGCTAGAATGACTTGATGTAGTGGTTCTCAACCTTCTTAATGCCACAACACTTTCAGAAAGTTCCTTATGATGTGGGGACCACCTCCCCAAACATAAAAGGATTTTATTCATTTTTTCATTTTATTCATTGTTACTTCAAAACTGTAATTTTCAGCTGAGCCCCAGTGGCATAGTGGTTGTGCATGGGACTGCGGCCCACTGGGTTAGAGGTTCAAATCCAGCAACAAGACTGGGCCTCCTACTCCCACCACCAGAGGGCAGTGATGCCCCCAAAACAAACATAAAAACCCTGTAATTTTGCTTCTGTTATGAATTGAGAGGCCCCTGTGAAAGGATGGTTCAACTCCCAAAGGGGTCAAGTCCCACAGGTTGAGAATTGCTGGCTTGATGGCGCAGAGATTAGGTGTTTGGCTGCTAACTGAGCTTGATGGTTCAAACCCACTCGCTGTACTGTGGGTAAAAGAGTCTTCTTTGGTAACGAATACAGCCCTGAAAGGCCTAAGGGCACGGTCCTACTTTGTCCAGGTCTTTCAATTCATAACAGTAGCAAAATTACAATTATGAAATAACAATGAAAACCATTTTATGGTGGGGGGTAGGGGTCCCCACAAGGATCTATGTCCTTGAGTGTGGACATGTCCCAAGGAGGGCAGCCCTGTTGGTACAAACACTTAAGTACCCGCTCCCACCATAGAAAATAAAGCCTGGAGATGAACTTTCAAACGGTCACAGTCATGAAAGTCCCCAAAGCCCAATTCAACTGTATACACCTAATGTCTTTGCAAGTATGAAGTCGGTTGGATTACAGCCATTCAACGGTTTGTTCCTAGTTTCCCTTTTGCGCGTGTCTCCTACTAAATCTTTAGTTATGTGCACAGGGAGCGGGCTGCATTTGGCTTGGATGTCACAGTTTTCCAGGCCCTGCCTGAGGGCCTAATCAATGTAGCCTTCTCTTTCAGTTGCTACAGGGAGATGGCAATGGACTCAAACCTCATTTGTTCCATTCCCGTTGGCCCTTCTCTGCTTCTGCCCACTCCCTAATATCAATACTGTCACGCATTTCCCCAAGACAGCAAGTACATCAAATACGTTCCCCCTGAGCCTATTTACTTCATTGCGTCGTATTCTCACTGCCATGCAGTCAACGCTGACTCATAGCAGCCGCCCCGCCCCCATGGGTTTTTCAATGAGACCCTGTTTCCTGGAGTAGAAGGTCCCTTCTTGCTCCCACAGGGCTGCTGCTGGCTTCGAACATGCAGATCACAGCTTGACTTCTAACCACGACACCACCAGACCTCCTGGTTCGCATCGTAGAACAGAACGTGTTACCACAGAAAACACGGGACCCTTTCAGCATTGACCACTGTCAGGGCTTGGGACTAATTAATCATCTTGAATTACTACCA